>NADL03000250.1:0-68362 GCA_002205965.3 Kappaphycus alvarezii
AGTCAGGCGACTGCGTAATGCCAAGTATAGTAGGCACCCAATCATTTGCTGGTATTGTTCCACATCCACAACTGTTTTATCATCCTCTGCATCCAGACCAGTAAAGAAAGACTCGATCATAGGAGTTAGCGCTGGTTTAGACTCTTGCAAACCAAAGCGCCGTAGAGTACTTTCTGTGTATTGAGGCTGGCACAGTTTGAGTGACGTTAAACGCCCATGTGAGTCCGTTGTCCATTTCAGTTGCACTCCCAGAAGAGCTCAACTCCATCAGCCACTCGAAGCTTGTACAGCGACTTGAGCTCCTCCACAATGGCTTTCTGGCGCCAACTGGATGAGCGAGCACCAACAGATCGTCGACATAAACCAAGATGTACTCATGGAGCGTTCCATCCACACACTTTCGGCGAAACACATATGGTGCGCGGGCAACTCAAAGAATCCAATGCCATTAAGATCTGTGCAAAGCTTGTATGCCATGCTAAATGCGCTTGCTTTAGTCCATATATCGCTTTCTTGAGCCGGTAGCATTGCGACTCGACTCCAGGTATACCACGAGGGACATTACCCAGACGGATTCTGCAAGTTCTCCATTTAGGAAAGCCGTTTTGACGTCCAACTGCGCAATGTGCATTCCGAGGCACATCGCCAAGTACAGGAAGATGCGCACAATTGTGAACGATACAACAGGGCGTACGTCTCTTTGTAGTTTTCGCCGTACTTTTGAAAGTTTCCGCCTGCCACAACTCGGGCTTTGAATCGTTCCACAGTTCCATATGCGTTCCTTTTCACCTTCAAAACCGGATGCGTGGGAAGAGGCTGCGAACCTGGAGAGTCGTCTCTGTACCAAGTGTCGTTGTCATCCAAAGCCTGAAGTTCTTCATCAATTGCTGACTTCCATAATGCTTGCTCCTCCGGAGTAGAGCTCAAAGCTTCCCGCATAGTCGGTTCATCACTGGTTGTGACCTTGACAACGCTCTGTGAATGAGCCGACGTTGCCATGTACCAAACTGGAGGCTTACGGCGACTGCGTAAAGGATAGTCACGTGTTTGGCTTTCGTCATCAACGTCGTCTTGAAGCTCAGGCTGAGGAGTTTCATCGTGTGCATCCTCGAAATTATCGTCATTTTCATCTCTCATCGTCGCGGTGCGAGTTGCCATTTGTCTACTCCAGAGGTGGTAGCCTTGGTCATCATTGTCATTGTCACTGTCACTGTCGCTCTCGTTACCAACCGTATGCTTGTCAACAGAGAGTTCAATGGAGGTGTAACTTTCGATGTCACTTTCAGATCCCGAAGGCTCAGCGTACGAGCTGGCTTCAGACTCAGCCTCACTATCCATGTACTCATCAAGGCTGGGTGCACCGGGAAACCTGGACTCGACAAATGTCACATGACGGGACTCGGTAATTTGGGGCATGTCATCGTCATCAATCACAAGTACCCGATACACACCATGCTTCAGAGTCTCCAGGTACACACCCTCAATGGCCCGGGCTTCAAACTTAGAGCCCTTTGGTAGCCGCAGAACGTATGCCATGCACCCAAAACACCTTAACATTCTTTAGTGAGGGTCTTTCCCGGTAAACAGAGAGTATGGTGTTGCATTTACCCCTGAGTGAGAGACTCTGTTCCGTACGTAAATGACATATTTTATTGCAAACGGCCACAGACATGACGGTAGATCAGCTTGAACTAGCATAGACAATGCACTTTCCACCAGAGTTCGATTGACACGTTCAGCAATGCCGTTGAGTTCCGGAGTATATGGCGGGAGAATGACTTGTTCTCCTCTCCTCCTCCCAAGGAATTTTGCAAAGCAATATACTCCTTAGCACCGTCTGAGTGTATCTTTCGGATGCTAGCTCTCCAATCTCACGGAACTTGGAAGACACACCATCAAACACCTCAGGCAATTCGCTGCGTCGACGCATCATTCCGGCAAACAGGTAACTGGAACGGTCATTTACAAACGTGGAGATGTATCTTAGCTGATCAGGGAACGAGGGCTCGAGCTTTCCAGCTATGTCTGAGTGAACAATTTGTTGAAAAAGGTATAGAATGCATGCGATCCCATGGTTTTTAGTGGCCACCTGGACACGTGTACAATTGCAGCCTGAAAATGCGAGTTGCACCCTTCTTCTGGTTACATCTACTACACGTGTAAAATTGCCCAAATCGAAAGAAGGGATGAGGAGAGAGAATGAAAAAGGGAAGTAGGGAAAGAGTGTAGATAGAGAAAGGAAACAGAAAGGAGATAGACCGGAAGGGTGAGGTTGGTGTTGAAATCAAAGGCAAGTCCGTACCTCTTCTTTACTTGGATGAGCTATTAGACTACAAATATATACTGTTTGCCGGTACCCACTTCGGCTTTGTGAAAGCAAAATAAAAGTAGCAAAATCTACATTTGCAGTACTATCTTTGTTGATCCTGTAGCCTACCCAAGCCGAGATGCCTCAGAATCCCTGATTTGCATGCGCGGGAAATTCATAATTACCATATTCAAAACGTAAGTAACATTGCGTGCATGCTACCCATGCATGTTCTGGTACGGAAAGGTACACTAAAACAGTCAACCCGTGAATTATGCCTTACGTGACCCGCCAACGCAACTGTAATCTCTCGGCCTGTAACAGAACCCAAAGGCGGGAACTTAAGCGGGAAACTTAAATATCAAAAAGTAGAAAACAATTTTGGCGGGCTTGTCTCACGTTGTTATGTAACAGTACGTAAATCTCATGCAGGCCGTTCAACGTGAATTAAGCCTTACGTGCTATACGTGCAATACTGTCAAAGCAACGTGGCTGCATCAACATACTTTGGCTGCATACTTGTGCAAGAGTGATTTGTATGCAGCCAGTATAATGAGTATAGTGTAAACTGTATGCAGCCAGTCCAGGCAACTATAGGAAAATATAGAAACCACTGTTTACTTGTACACATTCGACACTATGATAATGTACACGTACGACAGAGAGGAGACAGTACACGTATGCCACATAGGAGACCAGTACACGTATGACACATTGGGTACAGTACTTTGAGCCTAAATAGAGACAAACCATCAACCAACCATAACATGCCAAGTGTCAGAATGCTCCACAATGATCAGCTCAGATCGCGCCACTTGGAGCGATGTGAGTGGTATGGAGGCGTATCTACAGCCAATCAGAGGGCAGAATACCAAGTGGTTTGAAAAATGGCAAAATGCGCCGTGATTTTGAGTTGCCCGAAAATGAGCTTTCGTCCCAGGCAACTTTCGATTTGCCCATTTTACACTATAGGTGTACACACAGAAGAAGGGTGCAACTTGCTTTTTCATGCTACAGGTACACGTGTCCAGGTGGCAACTAAAAACCATGGATGGCATGCATTCAGTCTACACAGTCTTGTCATCTGAACTCGCCCTAGTGGTTTTGTCAAAGCGCAGCAACATTTTCAGTTGTTGGCACGTACACCAAGTCCACCTCTTTACGCACAACTGCATCTCTTACAAAAGTGGTATGCAATATCAATGTGCTTGTTGCGTCTGTTGGTGCTCTCGTTTCGAGCGAGCTCCATAGCCCCCTGGTTATCGCTGTATATTGTAGTAGCATGATCAATTCCAAGTGCTTTCATGCCCAGCGATGTCCAGGTTTCAAGGATGTCCCGAACGACACGTCTCAGCCATATTGCTTCTTTACTTGCTGCAGTTAACGAAATGTATTCGGCCTCACATGACGAAGCTGCGACAACCGTTTGCTTTCGCGAGCACCAACTTACCCCACTTCCAGCCATGCGAAACACGAAACCACTCGTCGATTTGCGATCGGACACATCTCCGGCCCAATCCGAGTCACAGTATGCAGACAAGCCCAGATCAGCATTCCCTCGGAACACAAGACCTAAATCTTTGGTCCCAGCGAGATACCTTAACACTCTTTTTACTGCTAACCAATGCTTCTCTCTTGGTTCTTCGCAGAAACGTGCAAGTTTGCCAACCGCATAAGATATATCAGGTCGTGTTCCAACAGACAAATACATGAGAGCTCCAATGGCGCTCCTGTATGGAGCATCTGTCCGAGCATCACTACCCGTATCTACCGACCGATCCACGTTCAACTCGTCAGTGTTTAGATTCATAGGAGTTGGAACAGGTCTACAATTCTGCATTCCAAATCGCTCTAAAACGCTGTCTACAAAGCGTGGCTGGGATAAACACAAGGATCGTTCGGATCTCCGGCGAGAAATTTCAAGCCCCACAACCATTCTCGCTTCGCCCAAATCTTTCATTTCAAAACGGCGGTTCAGCTCCCCTTCATCCATGCAATCGCCTCCATGTTGTTTCCTGCAAGCAGTAAGTCATCAACATACAGGAGGATAATCATGATTGAGTCGGAGGTCGGGTCAAATTTTACATAAACACAGGGATCATTAGTGCCACTTTTGAATTTGAGCCCATCAACAAGAAAATCATCGATTTTCTGGTGCCACCGCCTATGTGCCTGTTTCAAACCATACAAGGCCTTCAGAAATTTGCAGACATGATTTGGTTTCGAGGCGTCCTTAAATCCATCAGGCTGTTCCATGTACACGTCCTCCTCCACCTCACCGTTCAGAAATGCCGTCTTAACGTCCATTTGATGCAGCTCCAGGTCCTGATGTGCGACAAGTGCCAAAAGCACCCGAATTGACGTGAGCTTCACGACAGGGGCGTACGTCTCATTATAATCTACCCCTTTCACCTGTTGGAAACCACGAGCGACAAGACGCGCCTTCGATTTTCGGGAAAAGCCTCCGTTGGAGTCCTGGGCATCTTTTATTGCAAACACCCATTTTGGAGTCAGAATGTTTGAGGCCTCCAAACGTGGGACTAACTTCCATGTTTTGTTCCGAACGATCGAGTCTCGCTCGGACTCGATGGCGGACTTCCAAAAGTCTGCGTCCGGTCCTGTCGCCGCGTGTCGTACGAGATGTTGACAACATTTGTAACGAGAGCCGTGTCATTAGGTGTCAAGGATATGTTTGATCTCCACCAAGCATTTGGGGCTCTTCGAATCCTTTCAGATCTCCGAGGAGCTACAGACACCTCAGGGGCTCAGGGATTTCGTTATCTGTACCTACGTTTCGGCGACCGTTGGGTCGTTTCCAACATTAGCCTGGTCATTCCCTTGTCCCTGAATATCTTGTCTCGAAGATGCAGTTATTTCGACTGTGTCCGGTGTAGGAAGCCGGACTTGAGCATCCTGTTCAACGCCGAGACTTACAAGATCCTCATCGGAGCTAATTGCGAGATACTCATCTGATTCTTTCTCATTTATTTCAGACTGGCAGGTTTCGCTCTCACTGAATCTGACATCTCTGGAAACAACTACCTTGTGTAATTCAGGATCCCACAGTTTGTAAGCTTTGCTGGCTTCCGCATATCCAAGCATAATTGCTTCCCGTGCTCGGTTGTCAAGCTTACTCAATTGACTTGCCGGGACGGTGTACCAACATTTGCTTCCGAACGTACGAAGGTGCGACAAATTGGGCTTGCGACCGTACCATATATGATGCGGGGTCGTGTGGCTTGGAAGTGCCCGAGTTGTAACTCTGTTTCGGATGTATACAGCAGTCGCCAGAGCTTCGGCCCAGAACTGTTTTGGCAGACTCTTTGCATGTAGCATGGACCGAACCAGATCCATCAGTGTTCGGTTCAGCCGCTCTGAAACACCATTCTGTTCAGGTGACTCCACTGCACTAAGCTCATGTTTTGTGCCGCGCTCGGCAAGGTAGTCCTTGAATGCAGTGGACATATATTCTCCCTCGATCTGAACGAAGAATGCCAATGCGACGCCCAGTATGGGCTTCGCTACGAGCTTGGAACAGTTTATATTTATAACACCTCTGACTTTCGCTGCATCATGTAGACGGTAACCCAGGAAGGAGTGATCGTCCGTGAAGCACAAAGTAGCGTGCCCCTCCAACAGAAGAAACCTCCATAGGTCCACACACGTCACTGTGAACAAGTCTAACATCGCTTCAGCTCTACCAGTCGTGCGTTCCTTCGGCACTGCAGAACGATGAGCCTTTCCATGAACGCATGAGGTGCATATTTCGGATGTATTCGAGCCACTGATCTGCACGCCGTCCACAACATTGTTCCTTACCATAGATGCAATGCCCTGCTTGCTTACATGAGCCATTCTCTCGTGCCATGTCGAGAGTGTGGTGACTTTCGCAGAGTACAAGGTATCATTTGGTATCTTTGGACTATGTCGATAGCATAAAGAAGGCTATTGCACAGCATTTTCCAGTTGCTACAACTCTCCCATTCTTAGTCATCTGCAAAGCTTTGTTCTCAAATACAGTTTTGATCCCTTCTATGTCCGCTTTGCCTACAGAGATGATAGAGTATTCGAAACTAGGAACGTGGACAACATCTCGCAGAATATGCACCGCTTTCGAAGCCATCTAGTAATGTGAGCTCCACGTCACCTCGCCCAGCAATCTTAGCCCGGGCTTTAGTTCCCATTTCGACTGAGGCTGCAGAAAATTCGGTATAATTCGTGAAAACACTCCTATCGTAAGTCATATGGAAGAATATGCGGAATCTGCGTACCAAGAGGAAGTTCCGGCCGAAATCCCGGCCTGTTTAATTCGTGACATGAGGCAAACAATTTCATCATCAACGATGTCCCCACTATCTGCTGAAGGATGAGAATCAGTCGAATCAAATACATTTTGCACCTACGAACGCCTGCTGATCTCTCTCGGGCGATTTTTCTCGTTTCGATGATTATTAGATGCTCTGCCACTACGAGAACCGGATGCACGATAGCCCCTTGGAGCTTCCGGGCGCCTACCGTTCACATCTTTGCCCCAGCATCTGTCCGCGGTGTGACCAGAATGACCGCAGTTCGTACAGTGCAGCTGTCTAGCATTACCTCCGTAGTCATTCGGACGGGCATTGGATATGAGTGCAGCATTGGATTTTGTCCCTTTTGACTCCCTCATTTGAGCACGCTCCTCTTCCTGCAACAACCGGCTCTTCACAAATTCCAAAGTAAACACCCTTTCCTCATTGCCGAGCGCGTCCAAGGCAACGATGAGGTTGTCAAACCGGGGTGCAATCCGTTAAGCACAGCCATGGCTATCTCTTTGTCATCGATAGTCACATCCATGGATTTCAGGGTCGCTGCCACTGTGTCAACAATTAACGTACTGCAAAACTCTCTCGTTACCATCCATAGCCGCGGTGTAAAACCGGCGTCGAGCCGCAAGTTTATTGAGGAGTGTGTGCCTCTCAAACGTGTTGAGAATAATAGTCCACATCTCCTTTGCAGTTGCCGCAGTGCGCACATGCTCAAGGTGCTCATCAGAAAGGGACAACCCGATGAGCGCCCTTGCTTTGCGGTCGGCCCGAGTCCATGATTTGAGAGCCCTATCATCCGATTCCTCAGGCGGATCATCCACAATGTAGTCATCAAGCTCCCGGAGGGCGAGAAGAAGCTGCACCTTCTGCTTCCAAACATGGAAATTATTGTTGGTGAGCTTTTCAATTCGAACTCCGCCTCCGCGATCGTCCATGACTACGTCTTTATCCAAGACCCTTTGTATCTGAAACCTCTATTACCACGTATGCAGTGAGTATGCAAAGTCCTCTGTTCGGGTATCTCAAGCCGGCGACCGATAGTCGCTTGTCACGGCAAGCCTTTCCCTATAAGAAGTTTGCAGCGTTTACTCAAAGACACGTGGTGTTTAATTTCCAACTCTTTACCTCTTTAGTTTTCCTCCTCTTTACCTCTTACCACTCTTTAATTGGCCTTTGGGCGCTACCCCTGTATATCGGCCAGTGCTGGTCTTTCAACTTTGAGCGCAATCCGTGTGCCACGAGTAAGCACAGCGACTTTACCTGTAGACGGCCAGGAATTTTCAGCCACTACCCCAAAAGGTCCCCGCAGCAAAGGGCGTCTTACCACAATCACAGTCTTTCCGTACTAACTCAGGCGCGTTTCCTTCTGGACTGTTTGCTTGACTTCCGTCGTACTCGTGTGAAAGCACTCAAGGTCACCAATGAGCCTCGTCCTTCCGTGCACAGCACGTATCTACACTCAACAGAAGTATAGCCAGCAGGTACCAAAGTACAAGTGCAGAACACTAGTACCCGGTATGCTACCAGAGTAAGGAATTAAGACAGTCGTTCCCTCTCCGACCACGGGCGATGGTGTTTCGCGTACGTATCGGTCGTTCAAGCGAGGAGCGTCTCTGTCCCGCCGCCGCGCAAAAGGGCCACTGCAACGGACCGACTCGGCTGGTACACCGCGGATTCCCACCGGGAATCGGGTTCAGTTTACGACTTTTGATAACTCGCGTTATCGACCGCGTGGGTTTGTATGGTACGGTCCGTCCAACTCGCGTTACACAAAGGCACTGTTCTCAAAAGAGTACAGCCGGTGAGAGGATCACAAAACCGATTGCCAAGACCACGATTCGGCAAAAGAATCGGACAAACTTAGGCGGACCCCCGGCTTTCTGTCTTCTTCTTTTCCGTTGCCGTGAAGGCTCTCCAAGAGTGCAAGGAGTATCAACAACCAGGCCTAGATTCCTCCTCAAACAACAAGGCCTATATTCCAAACAATAAACTCGAGCTGATCAATTGCCGAAACCACAACACCACCACAAAAGAGACAGAAAACCGAGCCAACAAACGACAATCAGAGCATTGACACGACAAAGCACTCAGAATCCTCACACAGAGTGCTTGACAACACAAAATTGTTCTCAACAGTAGTACAGCACAAACAACGTTGCTCTGATTCAACAAAATAGGAACCACAAAACACTCAGGATCCACACACAGAGTGCTTGACAACTTAAATTGGTTTGTATAAACAAAAGCTTCCAACAACACGCAATGAGAACCACAATAAACACTCAGGATCCACACACAGAGTGCTTGACAATCACCAACTGGGTCCTAACAAAGACAAGAGCGCAACAACAATCACCACAAGGCAACAAATGACAACACCAACAGCACCAACAACACAGAGAAAGCATTTAACTCACGTCAACGTCAACGTTGAGGGACGGATCAAGCGGAAAGAGCGGTAGCGTGGACTGGGCCCATAACCTGATGAAAGGAACAGAGGATGATGAGGGATGAGGAAAGAGAATGAAAAGGGAAGTAGGGAAAGAGTGTAGATGGATAAAAGAACAGAAAGGAGATAGAACGGCAAGGGTAAGGTTGGTGTTGAAATCAAAGGCAAGTCCGTTCCTCTTCTTTACTTGGATGAGCTATTAGACTAAAACTATATACTGTTTGCCAGTACTCACTTCGGCTTTGTCAAAGCAAAATAGAAGTAGCAAAATCTACATTTGCAGTACTATCTTTGTTGATCCTATAGCCTACCCAAGCCGAGATGCCTCAGAATCCCTGATTTGCATGCGCGGGAAATTCATAATTACCCATATTCAAAACGTAAGTAACATTGCGTGCATGCTAGCCATGCATGTTCTAGTACGGAAAGGTACACTAAAACAGTCAATCCGTGAATTATGCCCTACGTGACCACCCAACGCAACCGCAATCTCTCGGCCTGTAACAGAACCCAAAGGCGGTAACTTAAGGCGGGAACTTATAATATCATAAAAGTAGAAAACAATTTTTGGCGGGCTTGCCTCACGTTGTTACGTAACAGTACGTAAATCTCATGCATGTTGTTGATTTGGCAAGACGATCACATGACCCCACATCGGTGCCAAGCCTCATAAGAGGCATGAGGCATGTTCCACGTGTACACATGCACACGTGTTGAATGAACGGTGGCCCTAAGGCATTCCGGAAGAAATCCAAAGTTCCCAGGGACGAAAGTATGATTTTGAGGTCAGCAACTTAGAGGGAAAATGTTGGTGTGGGGTTATTTTACGTAGGGTAGGGTACTATAAGTGGATGATGAGTATACTGCATGAGGATTATGCTAAGGAAAGCTATGCACTCGTGGACGTGGTGTCAGTTGTCTTTGTGATGTACTCGTTGTACAGCTAAGAGTAGAAACCTTTTGTGCAGTGTTGTACACGTACTGTACTAGTGCCAAATGAGGAACTGTACTTCGAACTGTACATCGTAATATACCAAGTACTGTACTTCTTACTGTACCTGAGTTTGTACAGTAGGAATCAATTACGGCAATACTGTCATGACTTCAAGAAAGAGGTATTTGATTTTATATTATGTATTAGGATTCTGGTTATGATTACGAGTTTTATCCAGCTGCATCCAAAAATTGCTAATGTGATTCTATCATACGTATGTGGTTTCTAGTTATAATATTGGTTTGAACAACTGCATCCAAACATCAGTTATGTGATTCCATCATACGTATGTGGTTTCTAGTTATGATATTGGTTTGTACAACTGCATCAAAAAATCAGCTATGTGATTCCATCATACGTATGTGGTTTCTAGTTATGATATTGGTTTGTACAACTGCATCCAAAAATCAGCTATGTGATTCCATCATACGTATGTGGTTTCTAGTTATGATACTGATTTGTACATCTGCATCAAAAAATCAGCTATGTGATTCCGTCATACGTATGTGGTTCTAGTTATGATACTGATTTGTACAACTGCATCCAAAAATCAGTTATGTGATTCCATCATATGTATGACGGATTGAGTCCGTTATTTTGGCCCAAGGGAATTCGGTTCCGATAAGTCTGCAAAATAAGGTACTGTATTGATGTGTGTATTGGGCCAGCCTGTTTACACAAATTTGTCAACTTTGGAAGCAGTTCCAAAATTGCCCCTAATGACTGTTATCACCGGCCAAGATCTTGAAATCAGCTCAAATGGCAATAGTTTGCGGGATTCTGTTAGTGGACGCAATGAGTTAGAAAGTAGTTGTAGATTGTACTTAGTGCCAAGATTTTAGAGTTCCGAGTAAATTCTGGGTAGCCAAGCCGCAACTTCATCCGTCCAGCAAAGTCCTTCACCCTCCCCGATTCCCATTAGGTTATGGGCCCAGTTCAACGCCGTCTCCTTCTCTGAACCCGTAAGTCGCCGTGTGTTGCTGCATTGTTTTCTTGTCTATCTCAGTCTCTTGATATTGTCTACTCGTTCCGGTAAGCTATTTGAATAATTCCATTCTTTGCACATCGAAGTGATTCTCTTTGCACCTTTTGGTTGGTCTAAAGACTCATAATCCCAAAAGCTGTTACTGACGATCACTTCCACTTTTGTGCCTGCTTTTGCGGGGTTGTGCTAGACTCAGAATTAGCCCTGGTGCCCCGAGTGCCCAGGGCTGCGACAGTTAGGACTTTGTCATCTGTGCGGAGGACAGTTGTGGAATCGATCGACGTACTCGAACCAGAAGGACCGCCGCCGAAGACGCTCGCGCTTCCCTCGTCTAGGAAAAGGAATAGGATCCCTCGTAAGTCAGTACCTCTGGATAAGCCAATAAAGAAAGTTCAACGCCTCTCGGCAAAGAAAGCTAAAGCCCTCGCCGATCGAGTTGCCAAGAAGTAACTAAAGGCTAAACGAAGAGTTCCGCCGAGGAACAAGGGGTACTGCAAGCTCTGTGATATTAGCTGCAATAGCGCACAGACATTCTACGATCACATCAATTCTAAGGGTCATAGGACTAGAGAGAAAAACAAGAAAAAGACCCCTAGGTGTATTGCTTGTGATAGAGTTTTCGATTCCCACGAGGTTCTCAAGCGTCACGAGAACGGAAGGAACACTTGAAAGTAGTTTTGTCGCAGAGAATTCAAAGAGATCCATTTGTTTGTTTGAAGCGACCTCTTTGGCCTTTGCTTTAGTCTAGAGTTTCGTGTGCTGTGTTCTTATAGAGGTGGGCTTGCCACTACAAGGGACTCTCGGTCCCCGGCTTGGGATCTTCGAACAGAACATTAGCACCTCTAGAATATTGCAATGAGTAGCGGAGAAGATCAAGGAGGAGGATCAATGAAGACCAAAAAGCTCACGGATACCAATTTCTACGTGTGGAAACAGAAGATTCAGCTCCTGTTGGCCCTTCAAGATGTGGAACAGTACATTACTGATGGCACCGTTCCTGAAGATGAACAATCTTCCACTTACAAGGCATGGAAGCAAGGCGATCGAAAGGCCCGAGCCATCATCGGCCTGTCGCTGTCTGATGATCACTTGGATCATGTGAAGGATGCTGTCACAGCCAAAGAAATGTGGGACGCCATCTTGGAAGTTTTTGAGCGCCACACATTACTAAATAAGCTGGTGGCCCGGAGAGACTTCTACAAGGTCACCATGCTAGACAATGAGAGAGTTTTGCCGTACATAGGACGTGTGCGACACCTAGCAGCTCGCTTAAAGTCAATGGGAGTCATCATTGATGACAAGGAAATGGCTATGGCAGTTCTCAATGGTCTTCCGCAGAGGTTTCAAAATCTCATTGTAGCGATTGACGCTCTTGGATCCGAAGATAAAACGTTCGGAGTAGAATATGTAAAAAGTCGCCTGCTCCAAGAGGAGCAACGTGCATCGATGAAGCTTACTAGAAGGCAGAATCCGCCAAGTTCTGCTCTTATTGGGCACATCCCTGAGGCAAGGCGTGTTTCGACTTTGACATGCACCAACTGTGGTCACAATGGACACTCCGCGGGCCGCTGCTGGGGAAGGGACATCAACGGAAGGCGACCACCGCCACCTGACCGTTTCCTACGTAGACATTCACAGAAGCCTACTGCGATGATTGCTCAAGAGAAAGAAGATCCGGAAATTAATGAAGTCGAGTACATATGTCTGATGAAAAAGGTAGATAACTCTGGTATCAACATAACGTCAAACACTTGGCTTATCGACTCTGGATGCTCCGCGCGCATGACATTTGACAAGAGACTGTTCTCCGACTACAGGGAGGTCTCAAACAGCCGCGCAGAAATGGGAACAAAAGCGTGTGCAGTAGTAACTGGAGTCGGGATCGTCCTCACTACGCTTGTAGTGAACGGAGTTCAAAAGTCATGCAAGCTCACCAATGTGCTGCACGTTCCAAGCTTTGTTTTCTCCCTAATTTCTGTACGTAAGATGGTCGATAATGGATTTGACGTTGAGCTCGTTCGTGACAAGTGCACTGTGAAGAGGAGTGACTGCATCGTGGCTACTGCCACAAGTCGAGGAGAGCTGTATGTGCTTGACACATGTAACGAGGTTCATTCGGCGCACAAAGCCCTTTGAAGACATGGCATGAAAGATTGGCCCACGTTTACACTCAAGGAATATTGTCCATGGCTCGTAAGAACGTGGTAAATGGACTTCATATCTACTCTTCAGATGTAACAAGAGACGCTAGCTCATCTTCTGACTTTGAATCTGTGACATGTGATGCGTGTGTGTTAGGAAAAGCAACTCGTGCTATGATTCCTAAACAGCGCTCTGGAGGCAGGGCCAAACATTTGCTAGACTTGGTCCATTCGGACGTCTGCGGCCCACTCCAAGTACAGTCAGTAGGTGGTGCTAGATACTTTGTCACTTTTATCGATGACCACTCAAACTGGAGTGTTGTCTATCCGATCAAGAGTAAAGATGAAACGTTCCATTTTTATCAGAAGTTTGCCCAATATGCCTTCACACACACTGGTCAACGCGTGCAAGCGCTTCGATCTGATCGTGGTGGAGAGTATCACTCCTCAGAGTTCCAATCCTTTCTATCGTCACAAGGAACTGTTCATCAAACGACCGCTGCATACACATCTGAGCGGAATGGTGTGGCAGAACGGCTCAATCGTAATGGGAATCGGAGAGGGTGAAGGACTTTGCTGGACGGATGAAGTTGCTGGCTTTGCTACCCAGAATTTACTCGGAACTCTATAATCTTGGCCTTAAGTACAACCTACAACTACTTTCTAACTCACTGCGTCCACTAACAGAATCCCGCAAACTATTGCCATTTGAGCGGATTTCAAGATCTTGGCCCGGTGATAACAGTCATAAGGGGCAATTTTGGAACTGCTTCCAAAGTTGACACATTTGTGTAAACAGGTTGGCCCAATACACACATCAATACAGTACCTTGTTTTGCAGACTTATCGGAACCGAATTCCCTTGTGCAAGAATAACGGACTCAATCCGTCATACGTATAATAGAATCACATAACTGATTTTGGATGCAGTCGGTCCAATCTTCATCATAATTACGAACCTCATACATATGATGAAATCACATAACTGATTTTTGGATGCAGATGTACAAATCAGTATCATAACTAGAAACCACATACGTATGATGAAATCACATAACTGATTTTTGGATGCAGATGTACAAATCAGTATCATAACTAGAAACCACATACGTATGATGGAATCACATAGCTGATTTTTTGATGCAGTTGTACAAACCAATATCATAACTAGAAACCACATACGTATGATGAAATCACATAACTGATTTTTGGATGCAGATGTACCAATCAGTATCATAACTAGAAACCACATACGTATGATGGAACCACATAGCTGATTTTTTGATGCAGTTGTACAAACCAATATCATAACTAGAAACCACATACGTATGATGGAATCACATAACTGATGTTTGGATGCAGTTGTTCAAACCAATATTATAACTAGAAACCACATACGTATGATAGAATCACATTAGCGATTTTTGGATGCAGCTGGATAAAATTCGTAATCGTAACGAGAATCCTCATACATAATATAAAATCAAATACCTCTTTCTTGAAGTCATGACAGTATTGCCATAATTGCTTCCTACTGTACAAACTCAGGTACAGTAAGGGGTACAGTACTTGGTATATTACGATGTACAGTGCGAAGTACAGTTCCTCATTTGGCACTAGTACAGTACGTGTACAACACTGCACAGAAGGTTTCTACTCTTAGCTGTACCACGAGTACATCACAAAGACAACTGACACCACGTCCACGAGTGCATAGCTTTCCTTAGCATAATCCTCATGCAGTATACTCATCATCCACTTATAGTACCCTACCCTACGTAAAATCACCCCACAACAACATTTTTCCCTCTAAGTTGCTGACCTCTCAAAATCATACTTTCGTCCCTGGGAACTTTGGATTTCTTCCGAAATGCCTTAGGGCCACCCTTCAATCAACACGTGTGCATGTTAATGGGAGTCGGGGAGGCTGAAGGACTTTGCTGGACGGATGAAGTTGCGGGCTTGGCTACCCAGAATTTACTCGGAACTCTAAAATCCTGGCCTTAAGTACAACCTACAACTACTTTCTAACTCACTGCGTCCACTAACAGAATCCCACAAACTGAGCCATTTGAGCGGATTTCAAGATCTTGGCCCGGTGATAACAGTCATTAGGGGCAAATTTGGAACTGCTTCCAAAGTTGACAAATTTGTGTAAATAGGTTGGCCCAATACACACATCAATACAGTACCTTATTTTGCAGACTTACCGGAACGAATTCCCTTGTGCCAAAATAACGGACTCAATCCGTCATACGTATAAATAGAATCACATAACTGATTTTTGGATGCAGTCGGTCCAATCTTCATCATAATTACGAACCTCATACATATGATGGAATCACATAACTGATTTTTGGATGCAGTTGTACAAACCAATATCATAACTAGAAACCACATACGTATGATGGAATCACATAACTGATTTTTGGATGCAGTTGTACAAACCAATATCATAACTAGAAACCACATACGTATGATGGAATCACATAACTGATTTTTGGATGCAGCTGGATAAAACCCGTAATCATAACTAGAAACCTCATACATATGAAATCAATAACCTTTTTGGATCATGAACATAATTCATAACTAGAATTCATACTATATCAAACTTTCTAGCAGTCATGACAGTATTGCCATAATTGATTCCTACTGTACAAACTCAGTACAGTAAGAGTACAGTACTTGGTATATTACGATGTACAGTGCGAAGTACAGTTCCTCATTTGGCACTAGTACAGTACGTGTACAACACTGCACAAAAGGTTTCACTCTTAGCTGTACCACGTGTACATCACATACACAACTGCCACCACGTACACGTGTACATAGCTTTCCTCAGCATATCTCTCATACAGTATACTCATCATCCACTTATAGTACCCTACCCTACGTAAAATCACCCCATAAACAACATTTTGCCCTCTAATCGCTGATCTCAAAATCTTTCGTCCCTGGGAACTTTGGATTTCTTCCGGAATGCCTTAGGCCACCCTTCATTCAACACGTGTGCATGTGTACACGTGGAACATGCCTCATGCCTCTTATGAGGTTTGGCACCGATGTGGGGTCATGTGATCGTCTTGCCAAATCAACAACACCCCCCTCGATTACATGACCTAAGCATCGTGCAGCTCTCCGAGGCCTAGAGATTTTATGCATTTATGAATGAATGCGACCAAGAGGCTTGGTGAGTATATCTGCTGGCATATCTGTAGAAGGTACGTGAAACAGTGAAACAATCTTTCGAGTCACAGCATCTCGGACAAAATGATATGATATGTCAATGTGCTTATTTCGCCTGTTCACTCCTTCGTTACCCGCAAACGCTATTGTACCAGCATTATCACACCCGATTGTAACTGTGCTGTCTTTCGACTTTCCCAATGCGTCTGCAAGAAGGCACCTGAGCCAAGCTGCCTCTTTGCAAGCCTCACACAGTGCAATATACTCCGCTTCGCATGTGGATTTCGCAACGACCGTTTGTCTCCTAGATGACCAACTAATAGCTCCCCCACACAGTTTGAACACATATCCACTGGTGGACTTTCTCGAGTCCAAGCAACCACCCCAGTCTGCATCGCTGAAGCCCTCTAGAGTTTGCACTGGGAGATTTCCATCTAGAATTACACCTAGTGAGAGCGTTCCTTTGATATATCTCAGAACTCGTTTGGCTGCTTGCCAGTGGTCCTCGCGAGGGTTCTCACAGTGTTGGGACAGTTTTCCCACCACATATGCAAGATCTGGACGTGACCCTACCATAAGAAACATTAAGCAGCCAATGATCTGTCGATATGGTACATCGCAATACGGGCTAGTTGACATCTCAGGGTGTAATCCTTGTTCCATCGGAGTCCTCACGGGATTGCAACTGGCCATACCAAAACGTTTCAAAATGGACTTGGCATACTCTGTCTGCGAGATATAGATCCGTCTAGGGACCCTTTTTCTACTTATTTCAAGCCCAATGCACTTTTTGGCCTCGCCTAAATCTTTCATCTCAAATCTCTTGTTCAGTTCACCTTTCATCCAGGTCACGGCTTTCAGGTCACTTCCCGCAAGAAGCAAGTCATCCACATATAGGGCAATCAGCATAACGCCTTTTTCTGATATGTTTGTATATAGACAGGCGTCACTTCTCGTAGTCTTGAAGCCAAGCGTGTGAATAAGGAAATCGTCAATCTTTTTGTGCCATTGTCGACTCGCTTGCTTAAGACCATAGATAGCCTTGAGAAGTTTGCAAACATGATTGGGCCTGGAAGAGTCAACGATACCTTCAGGCTGCTCCATATAAATATCCTCTTCTAAGTCACCGTTCAGAAAGGCCGTGACCACGTCCATTTGATGAAGCTCTAAATCGAAGTGGGCTACAATCGCCAACAACAATCGAATCGTTGTAAATTTGATCACCGGCGCAAAAGTCTCTGAGTAATCAATCCCCTCAATTTGTTGAAAGCCCCGCACAACCAGGCGACCTTTTCCCTTTTGAGTCAACGTGCCGTTATCGTCCGGCATGTCCTTTACAGTAAATACCCAGCGAGAAGTTAGAATATTGGCACCTTCCGATCGTGGAACTAGTGCCCAGGTTTTGTTTTTGCGTTGGGACTCTAGCTCCTTATCAATCGCTTTCTGCCAGAACTGTGGTTGTGGTCCACCCATCGCCTCTTTAAAGGAGTTCGGTATGTTGATGTCGCCACAGGAAGGTGTGAGTAAGCTGGTTCCCACCAGGCCTGTCCACCACTGTCGGGGTGGGCGTCGTGAACGAGTGGAGCGGCGAGGTTCCACATCGGGACCAGCATCTTGCTCACCACTCACTTCTTCTGGTTGCAAAGTCTCATTAGTTGAGTCGGGCTCAATACCTTGACTTTGAAAGTTCTCAACCTCCGCCGGTGACCCTGTTTCAATGCCATGTTCATTATCACCATTAGATGTTTCAGACTCAATTTCGTCAGTATGGTCGCCTCCTCTGGGTCAACGTCCACGTCATTATCATCGGAAAAATGTTCATCGTAAGAGCAAGCCCCTGGTCTCGACTCATCGAACTGCACATCCCTGGAAATAACAATGCGATGTAAATTGTCATCCCAAATTTTGTAGGCCTTAGTTCCCGGCGGATACCCAACAAACATTCCCGTTGTTGCGCGGTCGTCAAGTTTACGCACCTCATTACCAGGCACCTTGTACCAGCATTGACATCCAAACACACGTAGGTGAGATACATCGGGCTTTTTCTTCATCCATAGGTGAAATGGAGTAACGAGACCACCCAAAGCTCTTGTCGTGACACGATTGCGAACGTAAACTGCGTTATCAAGAGCTTCAGCCCAGAAAGCTTTCGGAACCTTCATATGGGACAGCATAGACCTGACGAGATCAATCAGGGTACGATTGAGCCGTTCTGCCACACCATTCTGTTCAGGTGTGTATGCAGCGGTCGTTTGATGAACAGTTCCTTGTGACGATAGAAAGGATTGGAACTCTGAAGAAAGATACTCTCCACGATCAGATCGAAGCACTTTCACGCGTTGACCAGTGTGTGTGAAGGCATATTGGGCAAACTTCTGATAAAAATGGAACGTTTCATCTTTACTCTTCATCGGATAGACAACACTCCAGTTTGAGTGGTCATCGATAAAAGTGACAAAGTATCTAGCACCACCTACTGACTGTACTTGGAGTGGGCCGCAGACGTCCGAATGGACCAAGTCTAGCAAATGTTTGGCCCTGCCTCCAGAGCGCTGTTTAGGAATCACAGCACGAGTTGCTTTTCCTAACACACACGCATCACATGTCACAGATTCACAGTCAGAAGATGAGCTAGCGTCTCTTGTTATATCTGAGGAGATATGAAGTCCACTTACCACGTTCTTACGAGCCATGGACAATATTCCTTGAGTGTGAACGTGGGCCAATCTTTCATGCCATGTCTTCAAAGAGGCTTTGTGCGCCGAATGAACCTCGTTACATGTGTCAAGCACATACAGCTCTCCTCGACTTGTGGCAGTAGCCACGATGCAGTCACTCCTCTTCACAGTGCACTTGTCACGAACGAACTCAACGTCAAATCCATTATCGACCATCTTACGTACAGAATTAGGGAAAAAGCAAAGCTTGGAACGTGCAGCACATTGGTGAGCTTGCATGACTTTTGAACTCCGCTCACTAAAAGCGTAATGGACGGTCCCGACTCCAGCTACTACTGCACACGCTTTTGTTCCCATTTCTACGCGGCTGTTTGAGACCTCCCTGTAGTCGGAGAACAGTCTCTTGTCAAATGTCATGTGCGCGGAGCATCCAGAGTCGATAAGCCAAGTGTTTGAGGTTATGTTGATACCAGAGTTATCTACCTTGTTCATCAGACATATGTACTCGACTTCATTAATTTCCAGATCTTCTTGCTCTTGAGCAATCATCGCAGTAGGCTTCTGTGACTGTCTACGTAGGAACCGGTCAGGTGGCGGTGGTCGCCTTCCGTTGATGTCCTTTCCCCAGCAGCGGGCAGCGGAGTGTCCATTGTGACCACAGTTGGTGCATGTCAAAGTCGAAACACGCCTTGCCTCAGGGATGTGCCCAATAAGAGCAGAACTTGGCGGATTCTGCCTTCTAGTAAGCTCATCGATGCACGTTGCTCCTCTTGGAGCAGGCGACTTTTTACATATTCTACTCCGAACGTGTTATCTTCGGATCCAAGAGCGTCAAGCGCTACAATGAGATTTTGAAACCTCTGCGGAAGACCATTGAGAACTGCCATAGCCATTTCCTTGTCATCAATGATGACTCCCATTGACTTTAAGCGAGCTGCTAGGTGTCGCCACACGTATATGTATGGCAAAACTTTCTCATTGTCTAGCATGGTGACCGTGTAGAAGTCTCTCCGGGCCGCCAGCTTATTTAGTAATGTGTGGCGCTCAAAAACTTCCAAGATGGCGTCCCACATTTCTTTGGCTGTGACAGCATCTCTCACATGATCCAGGTGATCATCGGACAGCGACAGGCCGATGATGGCCCGGGCCTTTCGATCCCCTTGCTTCCATGCCTTGTAAGTGGAAGATTGTTCATCTTCAGGAACGGTGCCATCAGTAATATACTGTTCCACATCGCGAAGGGCCAACAGGAGCTGAATCTTCTGTTTCCACACGTAGAAATTGGTATCCGTGAGCTTTTCGATCTTCATCGATCCTCCTCCTTGATCTTCTCCGCTACTCATTGCAATATTCTAGAGGTGCTAATGTTCTGTTCGAAGATCCCAAGCCGGGGACCGATAGTCCCTTGTAGTGGCAAGCCCACCTCTATAAGAACACAGCACACGAAACTCTAGACTAAAGCAAAGGCCAAAGACGTCGCTTCAAACAAACAAATGGATCTCTTTAAATTCTCTGGGACAAAACTACTTTCAAGTGTTCCTTCCCGTTCTCGTGACGCTTGAGAACCTCGTGGGAATCGAACACTCTATCACAAGCAGTACACCTAGGGGTCTTTTTCTTGTTTTTCTCTCTAGTCCTATGACCCTTAGAATTGATGTGATCGTAGAATGTCTGTGCGCTATTGCAGCTAATATCACAGAGCTTGCAGTACCTCTTGTTCCTCGGCGGAACTCTTCGTTTAGCCTTTAGTTCCTTCTTGGCAACTCGATCGGCGAGGGCTTTAGCTTTCTTTGCCGAGAGGCGTTGAACTTTCTTTATTGGCTTATCCAGAGGTACTGACTTACGAGGGATCCTATACCTTTCCCTAGACGAGGGAAGCGCGAGCGTCTTCGGCGGCGGTCCTTCTGGTTCGAGTACTTCGATCGATTCCACAACTGTCCTCCCCACAGATGGCAAAGTCCTAACTGTCGCAGCCCTGGGCACTCGGGGCACCAGGGCTAATTCCGAGTCTAGCACAACCCCGCAAAAGCAGGCACAAAAGTGGAAGTGATCGTCAGTAACAGCTTTTGGGATTATGAGTCTTTAGACCAACCAAAAGGTGCAAAGAGAATCACTTCGATGTGCAAAGAAATGGAATTATTCAAATAGCTTACCGGAACGAGTAGACATAATCAAGAGACTGAGATAGACAAGAAAACAATGCAGCAACACACGGCGACTTACGGGGTTCAGAGAAAGAGACGGCGTTGAACTGGGCCCATAACCTAATGGGAATCGGGAGGGTGAAGGACTTTGCTGGACGGATGAAGTTGCGGGCTTGCTACCCAGAATTTACTCGGAACTCTAAAATCCTGGCCTTAAGTACAACCTACAACTACTTTCTAACTCACTGCGTCCACTAACAGAATCCCACAAACTGAGCCATTTGAGCGGATTTCAAGATCTTGGCCCGGTGATAACAGTCATTAGGGGCAAATTTGGAACTGCTTCCAAAGTTGACAAATTTGTGTAAATAGGTTGGCCCAATACACACATCAATACAGTACCTTATTTTGCAGACTTACCGGAAACGAATTCCCTTGTGCCAAAATAACGGACTCAATCCGTCATACGTATAAAGAATCACATAACTGATTTTGGATGCAGTCGGTCCAATCTTCATCATAATTACGAACCTCATACATATGATGGAATCACATAACTGATTTTTGGATGCAGTTGTACAAACCAATATCATAACTAGAAACCACATACGTATGATGGAATCACATAACTGATTTTTGGATGCAGCTGGATAAAACCATAATCATAACTAGAAACCTCATACGTATGATGGAATCACATAACTATTTTTGGATGCAGCTGGATAAAACCCGTAATCATAACTAGAATCCTCATACATAATATAAAATCAAAACCTCTTTCTAGGAGTCATGACAGTATTGCCATAATTGATTCCTACTTACAAACTCAGGTACAGTAAGGGTACAGTACTTGGTATATTACGATGTACAGTTCGAAGTACAGTTCCTCATTTGGCACTAGTACAGTACGTGTACACCACTGCACAAAAGGTTTCTACTCTTAGCTGTACCTCGTGTACATCACATACACAACTGCCACCACGTACACGAGTACATAGCTTTCCTCAGCATATCTCTCATACAGTATACTCATCATCCACTTATAGTACCCTACCCTACGTAAAATCACCTCATAAACAACATTTTGGCTTAAGTCGCTGACCTCTCAAAATCTTTTCGTCCCTGGAACTTTGGATTTCTTCCGAAATGCCTTACGGCCACCCTTCATTCAACACGTGTGCTTTTGTACACGTGGAACATGCCTCATGCCTCTTATGAGGTTTGGCACCGATGTGGGGTCATGTGATCGTCCTGCCAAATCAACAACAAAATCACGGCGCATTTTGCCATTTTTCAAACCACTTGGTATTCTGCGCTCTGATTGGCTGCTAGATACGCCTCCATACCACTCACATCGCTCCAAGTGGCGATATCTGAGCTGATCATTGTGTAGCATTCTGACACTTGGCATGTTATGGTTGGTTGATGGTTTGTCTCTATTCTAGGCTCCAAGTACTGTACCCAGTGTGTCATACGTGTACTGTCTCCTATGTGGCATACGTGTACTTTCTCCTCTCTGTCGTACGTGTACAATATTATAGGTGTCGTACGTATACAAGTAAACAGTGGTTTGTATATTTATCCTATAGTTGCCTGGACTGGCTGCATACAGTTTACACTATACTCATTATACTGGCTGCCTACAAATCACTCTTGCACAAGTATGCAGCCAAAGTATGTTGATGCAGCCACGTTGCTTTTACAGTATTGCACGTATGGTACGTAAGGTTTAATTCACGTTGAACGGCCTGCATGAGATTTACGTACTGTTACGTAACAACGTGAGACAAGCCCGCCAAAAATTGTTTTCTACTTTTATGATATTATAAGTTCCCGCCTTAAGTTCCTGCCTTGGGTTCTGTTACAGGCCGATAGATTACAGTTGCGTTGGCGGGTCACGTAAGGCATAATTCACGGGTTGACTGTTTTAGTGTACGTTTACATAACAGAACATGCATGGCTAACATGCACGTAATGTTACTTACGTTTTGAATATCGGTAATTATGAATTTCCCGCGCATGCAAATCAGGGATTCTGAGGCATCTCGGCTTGGGTAGGCTATAGGATCAACAAAGATAGTTCTGCAAATGCAGATTTTGCTACTTTCATTTTGCTTTCACAAAGCCGAAGTGAGTACTGGCGAACAGTATGTAGTTGTACTCTAGTGGCTCATCCAAGTAAAGAGGAGGCACGGACTTGCCTTTGATTTCAGCACCAACCTCACCCTTGCCGCTCTATCTCCTTTCTTTTTTTTCCATCTACACTCTTTCCCTACTTCCCTTTTCATTCTCTCTCCTCATCAGTCATCATCCCCTGTTCCTTTTATCACCGATTCCATTAAAAATTACATCTCTGGATATTACCATTCTTTCTGATTCAATGTCCCAGAGCTTATATCCCTGCTCTGAGAGGAGTACCCCATCATGAGGGATTCACAAGATCTGGGGTCCAGCTTTTTGAGTTTGTTCTTTAGCACTACATACCAGCACTGTGCACCAAATACTCGCATGTGAGATATGTCTGGGGCAGTGCCAACAGGTGATACGGTGTTTTCCGGCAAAGAACTTGAGGTAACTCGATTTAGGACATACACAGCCGTGGAAAGCGCCTCAGCCCAGAAATGCTTGGGAAGGCACTTGTGGTGTAACAAAGAACGGACCAGATTGAGAAGGGTTCGATGCATCCGTTCTGCTGTCCCATTTTGCTGGGGGTGTGAGCCACGGTGAGCTCATGTTGAATTCCATTCGTCCTGAGCAAGTTCTTGAAATCGGTAGAGAGGTACTCTCCCCATTGTCTGAACGTAAAGCCTAGATGAGAATTTGATCTTCCTCCAGTGTAGTTTTTGTGTCAGTAAACTGGTGGACTTGGAGAGGTCTCAGAGATTGGTTGGTGTGTTTCTCCGCAAAGACTCTGTAGTTTTGAAAACAATCTATCACCTTTGACTTGTGGTTTATAGGGTACACAACCGTCCACTTGGAGCAGTCTTCGATGATTGACACGAAGTACCTAGCACCTCCAAGAGAAGGAGTTTCAACCGGTCCCAAGACATCTAAGTGAACCAGTTTCAGAAGTTTTGTTGAACGACTTTGTCTTTTCTTCGGATTGGAGCCCGGTGGGACTTACCAAGAATGCAACCAACGCAGACATCGTCTCCCTCGTTTCCTTGTGTGAGCTTCACACCTTTTACGACACTGCTTCTGATCATTGATTTAATCCCGGGAGCGTGGACGTGCGCCAATCGCTGATGCCAGATTGAAAGTGGGGATATCAAGGAAACTTGAGATCCCGTTGGTGGCTTTAGTGCAGGCTTGGTGACATCCAAGGAGTACAGGCCATTTATCAGAGTACCCGTCGCCATATAGGTAGAGTCCGAGTGGCGAATAAGGGTGACTCTATCACCATTAAAATGGGTCTCAATTCCAAGCTTTGCCATGACAGATACGGAGAGCAGTTGGTATCGAAGGTCTGGAACATGCAATACGTTCTTCATTACACACTTGACAGTTTCGCCTTTGCGTCGCAACACTAGAGCCACGTCACCGGAGCCAATAATCATAGCCGAAGAATCAGCTCCAAGGTCGAGAGTTGAAGGGGAAGTAAAGGGTTGATAGCTTGTGAACGCTGAGCGGTCGTAAGTGACATGCGAGGTAATGGGAATCGGGGAGGGTGAAGGACTTTGCTGGACGGATGAAGTTGCGGGCTTTGCTACCCAGAATTTACTCGGAACTCTATAATCTTGGCCTTAAGTACAACCTACAACTACTTTCTAACTCACTGCGTCCACTAACAGAATCCCGCAAACTATTGCCATTTGAGCGGATTTCAAGATCTTGGCCCGGTGATAACAGTCATAAGGGGCATTTTGGAACTGCTTCCAAAGTTGACACATTTGTGTAAACAGGTCCCAATACAGTACCTTGATTTGCAGACTTATCGGAACCGAATTCCCTGAGCAAGAATAACGGACTCAATCCGTCATACGTATAATAGAATCACATAACTGATTTTGGATGCAGTCGGTCCAATCTTCATCATAATTACGAACCTCATATATATATGATGAAATCACATAACTGATTTTTGGATGCAGTTGTACAAATCAATATCATAACTAGAAATCACATACGTATGATGGAATCACATAACTGATTTTTGGATGCAGATGTACAAACCAATAGCATAACTAGAAACCACATACGTATGATGGAATCACATAACTGAATTTTGGACGCAGTTGTACAAACCAATAGCATAACTAGAAACCACATACGTATGATGGAATCACATAACTGATTTCTGGATGTAGCTGGATAAAACCCATAATCATAACTAGAAACCTCATACGTATGCTGGAATCACATAACTGATTTTTGGATGAAGCTCGATAAAACCCATAATCATAACTAGAAACCTCATACGTAATATGAAATCAAATACCTCTTTCTGGAGTCATGACAGTATTGCCATAATTGATTCCTACTGTACAAACTCAAGTACAGTAAGAAGTATTGCCATAATTGATTCCTACTGTACAAACTCAAGTACAGTAAGAAGTACAGTACTTGGTATATTACGATGTACAGTTCGAAGTACAGTTCCTCATTTGGCACTAGTACAGTACGTGTACACCACTGCACAAAAGGTTTCCACTCTTAGCTGTACCTCGTGAACATCACATACACAACTGCCACCACGTACACGAGTACATAGCTTTCCTCAGCATATCTCTCATACAGTATACTCATCATCCACTTATAGTACCCTACCCTACGTAAAATCACCTCATAAACAACATTTTGGCTTCTAAGTCGCTGACCTCTCAAAATCTTTCTTTCGTCCCTGGAAACTTTGGATTTCTTCCGAAATGCCTTACGGCCACCCTTCATTCAACACGTGTGCTTTTGTACACGTGGAACATGCCTCATGCCTCTTATGAGGTTTGGCACCGATGTGGGGGTCATGAGATCGTCTTGCAAATCAACAACACCCCCCTCGATTACATGACCTAAGCATCGTGCAGCCTCCGAGGCGTAGAGATTTTATGCATTTTATGAATAGAATGCGACCAAGAGGCTTGGTGAGTATATCTGCGGGCATATCTGTAGAAAGGTACGTGAAACAGTGAAACAATCTTTCGAGTCACAGCATCTCGGACAAAATGATATGATATGTCAATGTGCTTATTTCGCCTGTTCACTCCTTCGTTACCCGCAAACGCTATTGTACCAGCATTATCACACCCGATTGTAACTGTGCTGTCTTTCGACTTTCCCAATGCGTCTGCAAGAAGGCACCTGAGCCAAGCTGCCTCTTTGCAAGCCTCACACAGTGCAATATACTCCGCTTCGCATGTGGATTTCGCAACGACCGTTTGTCTCCTAGACGACCAACTAATAGCTCCCCCACACAGTTTGAACACATATTCACTGGTGGACTTTCTCGAGTCCAAGCAACCACCCCAGTCTGCATCGCTGAAGCCCTCCAGAGTTTGCACTGGGAGATTTCCATCTAGAACTACACCTAGTGACAGCGTTCCTTTGATATATCTCAGAACTCTTTTGGCTGCTTGCCAGTGGTCCTCGCGAGGGTTCTCACAGTTTTGGGACCGTTTCCCCACCACATTTGAAAGATCTGGACGTGACTCTACCATAAGAAACATTAAGCAGCCAATGATCTGTCGATATGGTACATCGCAATACGGGCTAGTTGACGTCTCAGGGTGTAATCCTTGTTCCATCGGAGTCCGCACGGGATTGCAACTGGCCATACCAAAACGTTTCAAAATGGACTTGGCATACTCTGTCTGCGAGATATAGATCCGTCTAGGGACCCTTTTTCTACTTATTTCAAGCCCAATGCACTTTTTGGCCTCGCCTAAATTTTTCATCTCAACTCTTGTTCAGTTCACCTTTCATCCAGGTCACGGCTTTCAGGTCACTTCCCGCAAGAAGCAAGTCATCCACATATAGGGCAATCAGCATAACGCCTTTTTCTGATATGTTTGTGTTGAAATGGGCTGTGTATTCACTCAGTGCACCACTTGACATGCCAGCACATGTGGCTTAGTGGTCGATGTGTTTTTCTACATGGTAGCATCGCAGGTTCGAGCCCCGCAAGTGGTTGCATTGGTGAAAATTTAATTTGTGTGTTTTCGGCATTGCTTACTGTCCTATAGGTGATAGGAATGAGGTGTAAGATGTCTGAGTCCTTACAGCACGTTGTGGTCCCCTGAGTGAGGAGGAGTGTTGAAATGGGCTGTGTATTCACTCAGTGCACCACTTGACATGCCAGCGCATGTGGCTTAGTGGTCGATGTGTTTTTCCTACAGTTTGTATATAGACAGGCGTCACTTCTCGTAGTCTTGAAGCCAAGCGTGTGAATAAGGAAATCGTCTATCTTTTTGTGCCATTGTCGACTCGCTTGCTTAAGACCATAGATAGCCTTGAGAAGTTTGCAAACATGATTGGGCCTGGAAGAGTCAACGATACCTTCAGGCTGCTCCATATAAATATCCTCTTCTAAGTCACCGTTCAGAAAGGCCGTGACCACGTCCATTTGATGAAGCTCTAAATCGAAGTGGGCTACAATCGCCAACAACAATCGAATCGTTGTAAATTTGATCACCGGCGCAAAAGTCTCTGAGTAATCAATCCCCTCAATTTGTTGAAAGCCCCGCACAACCAGGCGACCTTTTCCCTTTTGAGTCAACGTGCCGTTAACGTCCGGCACGTCATTCACAGTTAATACCCAGAGAGAAGTTAGAATATTGGCACCTTCCGATCGTGGCACTAGTGCCCAGGTTCTGTTTTTGCGTTGGGACTCTAGCTCCTTATCAATCGCTTTCTGCCAGAAATTTGGTTGTGGTCCATCCATCGCCTCTTTAAAGGAGTTCGGTATGTTGATGTCGCCACAGGAAGGTGTGAATAAGCTGGTTCCCACCAGGCCTGTCCACCAATGTCGGGGTGGGCGTCGTGAACGAGTGGAGCGGCGAGGTTCCACATCTCCGGGACCAGCATCTTGCTCACTACTCACTTCTTCTGGTTGCAAAGTCTCATTAGTTGAGTCGGGCTCGATACCTTGACTTTGAAGTTCTCAACCTCCGCCGGTGACCCTGTTTCAATGCCATGTTCAGTATCACCATTAGATGTTTCAGACTCAATTTCGTCAGTATTGGTCGCCTCCTCTGGGTCAACGTCCACGTCATTATCATCGGAAAAATGTTCATCGTAAGAGCAAGTCCCTGGTCTCGACTCATCGAACTGCACATCCCTGGAAATAACAATGCGATGTAGATTGTCATCCCAAATTTTGTAGGCCTTAGTTCCCGGCGGATAACCAACAAACATTCCGTTGTTGCTCGGTCGTCAAGTTTACGCACCTCATTACCAGGCACCTTGTACCAGCATTGGCATCCAAACACACGTAGGTGAGATACATCGGGCCTTTTCTTCATCCATAGGTGAAATGGAGTAACGAGACCACCCAAAGCTCTTGTCGTGACACGATTGCGAACGTAAACTGCGTTATTCAGAGCTTCAGCCCAAAAAGCCTTCGGAACCTTCATATGGGACAGCATAGACCTGACGAGATCAATCAGGGTACGATTGAGCCGTTCTGCCACACCATTCTGTTCAGGTGTGTATGCAGCGGTCGTTTGATGAACAGTTCCTTGTGACGATAGAAAGGATTGGAACTCTGAGAAAGATAATCTCTCACCACGATCAGATCGGAGCGCTTTCACGCGTTGACCAGTGTGTGTGAAGGCATACTGGGCTAACTTTTGATAAAAAATGGAACGTTTCATCTTTACTCTTCATCGGATAGACAACACTCCAGTTTGAGTGGTCACCGATAAAAGTGACAAAGTATCTAGCACCACCTACTGACTGTACTTGGAGTGGGCCGCAGACGTCCGAATGGACCAAGTCTAGCAAATGTTTGGCCCTGCCTCCAGAGCGCTGTTTAGGAATCACAGCACGAGTTGCTTTTCCTAACACACACGCATCACATGTCACAGATTCACAGTCAGAAGATGAGCTAGCGTCTCTTGCTATATCTGAGGAGGAGATATGAAGTCCACTTGCCACGTTCTTACGAGCCATGGACAATATTCCTTGAGTGTGAACGTGGGCCAATCTTTCATGCCATGTCTTCAAAGAGGTTTTGTGCGCCAAATGAACCTCGTTACATGTGTCAAGCACATACAGCTCTGCTCGACTTGTGGCAGTAGCCACGTTGCAGTCACTCCTCTTCACAGCGCACTTGTCACGAACGAACTCAACGTCAATCCATTATCGACCATCTTACGTACAGAATTAGGGAAAAACAAAGCTTGGAACGTGCAGCACATTGGTGAGCTTGCATGACTTTTGAACTCCGTCACTAAAGCGTAATGGGACGGTCCCGACTCCAGCTACTACTGCACACGCTTTTGTTCCCATTTCTACGCGGCTGTTTGAGACCTCCCTGTAGTCGGAGAACAGTCTCTTGTCAAATGTCATGTGCGCGGAGCATCCAGAGTCGATAAGCCAAGTGTTTGAGTTATGTTGATACCAGAGTTATCTACCTTGTTCATCAGACATATGTACTCGACTTCATTAATTTCCGATCTTCTTTCTCTTGAGCAATCATCGCAGTAGGCTTCTGTGACTGTCTACGTAGGAAACCGGTCAGGTGGCGGTGGTCGCCTTCCGTTGATGTCCTTTCCCCAGCAGCGGGCAGCGGAGTGTCCATTGTGACCACAGTTGGTGCATGTCAAAGTCGAAACACGCCTTGCCTCAGGGATGTGCCCAATAAGAGCAGAACTTGGCGGATTCTGCCTTCTAGTAAGCTTCATCGATGCACGTTGCTCCTCTTGGAGCAGGCGACTTTTTACATATTCTACTCCGAACGTTTATCTTCGGATCCAAGAGCGTCAAGCGCTACAATGAGATTTTGAAACCTCTGCGGAAGACCATTGAGAACTGCCATAGCCATTTCCTTGTCATCAATGATGACTCCCATTGACTTTAAGCGAGCTGCTAGGTGTCGCACACGTCCTATGTACGGCAAAACTTTCTCATTGTCTAGCATGGTGACCGTGTAGAAGTCTCTCCGGGCCGCCAGCTTATTTAGTAATGTGTGGCGCTCAAAAACTTCCAAGATGGCGTCCCACATTTCTTTGGCTGTGACAGCATCTCTCACATGATCCAGGTGATCATCGACAGCGACAGGCCGATGATGGCCCGGGCCTTTCGATCCCCTTGCTTCCATGCCTTGTAAGTGGAAGATTGTTCATCTTCAGGAACGGTGCCATCAGTAATGTACTGTTCCACATCGCGAAGGGCCAACAGGAGCTGAATCTTCTGTTTCCACACGTAGAAATTGGTATCCGTGAGCTTTTCGATCTTCATCGATCCTCCTCCTTGATCTTCTCCGCTACTCATTGCAATATTCTAGAGGTGCTAATGTTCTGTTCGAAGATCCCAAGCCGGGGACCGATAGTCCCTTGTAGTGGCAAGCCCACCTCTATAAGAACACAGCACACGAAACTCTAGACTAAAGCAAAGGCCAAAGACGTCGCTTCAAACAAACAAATGGATCTCTTTAAATTCTCTGGACAAAACTACTTTCAAGTGTTCCTTCCCGTTCTCGTGACGCTTGAGAACCTCGTGGGAATCGAACACTCTATCACAAGCAGTACACCTAGGGGTCTTTTTCTTGTTTTTCTCTCTAGTCCTATGACCCTTAGAATTGATGTGATCGTAGAATGTCTGTGCGCTATTGCAGCTAATATCACAGAGCTTGCAGTACCTCTTGTTCCTCGGCGGAACTCTTCGTTTAGCCTTTAGTTCCTTCTTGGCAACTCGATCGGCGAGGGCTTTAGCTTTTTTGCCGAGAGGCGTTGAACTTTCTTTATTGGCTTATCCAGAGGTACTGACTTACGAGGGATCCTATACCTTTCCCTAGACGAGGGAAGCGCGAGCGTCTTCGGCGGCGGTCCTTCTGGCGATACTTCGATCGATTCCACAACTGTCCTCCCCACAGATGGCAAAGTCCTAACTGTCGCAGCCCTGGGCACTCGGGGCACCAGGGCTAATTCCGAGTCTAGCACAACCCCGCAAAAGCAGGCACAAAATGGAAGTGATCGTCAGTAACAGCTTTTGGGATTATGAGTCTTTAGACCAACCAAAAGGTGCAAAGAGAATCACTTCGATGTGCAAAGAAATGGAATTATTCAAATAGCTTACCGGAACGAGTAGACATAATCAAGAGACTGAGATAGACAAAAAACAATGCAGCAACACACGGCGACTTACGGGGTTCAGAGAAGAGACGGCGTTGAACTGGGCCCATAACCTAATGGGAATCGGGAGGGTGAAGGACTTTGCTGGACGGATGAAGTTGCGGGCTTGCTACCCAGAATTTACTCGGAACTCTAAAATCCTGGCCTTAAGTACAACCTACAACTACTTTCTAACTCACTGCGTCCACTAACAGAATCCCACAAACTGAGCCATTTGAGCGGATTTCAAGATCTTGGCCCGGTGATAACAGTCATAGGGGCAATTTTGGAACTGCTTCCAAAGTTGACACATTTGTGTAAATAGGTTGGCCCAATACACACATCAATACAGTACCTTATTTTGCAGACTTACCGGAACGAATTCCCTTGTGCCAAAATAACGGACTCAATCCGTCATACGTATAATAGAATCACATAACTGATTTTGGATGCAGTCGGTCCAATCTTCATCATAATTACGAACCTCATACATATGATGAATCACATAACTGATTTTTGGATGCAGTTGTACAAACCAATATCATAACTAGAAACCACATACGTATGATGTATCACATAACTGATTTTTGGATGCAGCTGGATAAAACCCATAATCATAACTAGAAACCTCATACGTATGATGGATCACATAACCTATTTTTGGATGCAGCTGGATAAAACCCGTAATCATAACTAGAATCCTCATACATAATATAAAATCAAAACCTCTTTCTAGGAGTCATGACAGTATTGCCATAATTGATTCCTACTTTACAAACTCAGGTACAGTAAGGGTACAGTACTTGGTATATTACGATGTACAGTTCGAAGTACAGTTCCTCATTTGGCACTAGTACAGTACGTGTACACCACTGCACAAAAGGTTTCTACTCTTAGCTGTACCTCGTGAACATCACATACACAACTGCCACCACGTACACGAGTACATAGCTTTCCTCAGCATATCTCTCATACAGTATACTCATCATCCACTTATAGTACCCTACCCTACGTAAAATCACCTCATAAACAACATTTTGGCTTCTAAGTCGCTGACCTCTCAAAATCTTTCTTTCGTCCCTGGAAACTTTGGATTTCTTCCGAAATGCCTTACGGCCACCCTTCATTCAACACGTGTGCTTTTGTACACGTGGAACATGCCTCATGCCTCTTATGAGGTTTGGCACCGATGTGGGGTCATGTGATCGTCCTGCCAAATCAACAACAAAATCACGGCGCATTTTGCCATTTTTCAAACCACTTGGTATTCTGCGCTCTGATTGGCTGCTAGATACGCCTCCATACCACTCACATCGCTCCAAGTGGCGATATCTGAGCTGATCATTGTGTAGCATTCTGACACTTGGCATGTTATGGTTGGTTGATGGTTTGTCTCTATTCTAGGCTCCAAGTACTGTACCCAGTGTGTCATACGTGTACTGTCTCCTATGTGGCATACGTGTACTTTCTCCTCTCTGTCGTACGTGTACAATATTATAGGTGTCATACGTTTACAAGTAAACAGTGGTTTGTATATTTATCCTATAGTTGCCTGGACTGGCTGCATACAGTTTACACTATACTCATTATACTGGCTGCCTACAAATCACTCTTGCACAAGTATGCAGCCAAATTATGTTGATGCAGCCACGTTGCTTTTACAGTATTGCACGTATGGTACGTAAGGTTTAATTCACGTTGAACGGCCTGCATGAGATTTACGTACTGTTACGTAACAACGTGAGACAAGCCCGCCAAAAATTGTTTTCTACTTTTATGATATTAAAGTTCCCGCCTTAAGTTCCTGCCTCTGGGTTCTGTTACAGGCCGATAGATTACAGTTGCGTTGGCGGGTCACGTAAGGCATAATTCACGGGTTGACTGTTTTAGTGTACGTTTACATAACAGAACATGCATGGCTAACATGCACGTAATGTTACTTACGTTTTGAATATCGGTAATTATGAATTTCCCGCGCATGCAAATCAGGGATTCTGAGGCATCTCGGCTTGGGTAGGCTATAGGATCAACAAAGATAGTTCTGCAAATGCAGATTTTGCTACTTTCATTTTGCTTTCACAAAGCCGAAGTGAGTACTGGCGAACAGTATATAGTTGTACTCTAGTGGCTCATCCAAGTAAAGAGGAGGCACGGACTTGCCTTTGATTTCAGCACCAACCTCACCCTTGCCGCTCTATCTCCTTTCTGTTTCTTTTATCCATCTACACTCTTTCCCTACTTCCCTTTTCATTCTCTCTCCTCATCAGTCATCATCCCCTGTTCCTTTTATCACCGATTCCATTAAAAATTACATCTCTGGATATTACCATTCTTTCTGATTCAATGTCCCAGAGCTTATATCCCCTGCTCTGAGAGGAGTACCCCATCATGAGGGATTCACAAGATCTGGGGTCCAGCTTTTTGAGTTTGTTCTTTAGCACTACATACCAGCACTGTGCACCAAATACTCGCATGTGAGATATGTCTGGGGCAGTGCCATTCCACAGGTGATAGGGAGCGGTGTTTTCCGGCAAAGAACTTGAGGTAACTCGATTTAGGACATACACAGCCGTGGAAAGCGCCTCAGCCCAGAAATGCTTGGGAAGGCACTTGTGGTGTAACAAAGAACGGACCAGATTGAGAAGGGTTCGATGCATCCGTTCTGCTGTCCCATTTTGCTGGGGGTGTGAGCCACGGTGAGCTCATGTTGAATTCCATTCGTCCTGAGCAAGTTCTTGAAATCGGTAGAGAGGTACTCTCCCCATTGTCTGAACGTAAAGCCTAGATGAGAATTTGATCTTCCTCCAGTGTAGTTTTTGTGTCAGTAAACTGGTGGACTTGGAGAGGTCTCAGAGATTGGTTGGTGTGTTTCTCCGCAAAGACTCTGTAGTTTTGAAAACAATCTATCACCTTTGACTTGTGGTTTATAGGGTACACAACCGTCCACTTGGAGCAGTCTTCGATGATTGACACGAAGTACCTAGCACCTCCAAGAGAAGGAGTTTCAACCGGTCCCAAGACATCTAAGTGAACCAGTTTCAGAAGTTTTGTTGAACGACTTTGTCTTTTCTTCGGGATTGGAGCCCGGTGGGACTTACCAAGAATGCAACCAACGCAGACATCGTCTCCCTCGTTTCCTTGTGTGAGCTTCACACCTTTTACGACACTGCTTCTGATCATTGATTTAATCCCGGGAGCGTGGACGTGCGCCAATCGCTGATGCCAGATTGAAAGTGGGGATATCAAGGAAACTTGAGATCCCGTTGGTGGCTTTAGTGCAGGCTTGGTGACATCCAAGGAGTACAGGCCATTTATCAGAGTACCCGTCGCCATATAGGTAGAGTCCGAGTGGCGAATAAGGGTGACTCTATCACCATTAAAATGGGTCTCAATTCCAAGCTTTGCCATGACAGATACGGAGAGCAGTTGGTATCGAAGGTCTGGAACATGCAATACGTTCTTCATTACACACTTGACAGTTTCGCCTTTGCGTCGCAACACTAGAGCCACGTCACCGGAGCCAATAATCATAGCCGAAGAATCAGCTCCAAGGTCGAGAGTTGAAGGGGAAGTAAAGGGTTGATAGCTTGTGAACGCTGAGCGGTCGTAAGTGACATGCGAGGTAATGGGAATCGGGGAGGGTGAAGGACTTTGCTGGACGGATGAAGTTGCGGGCTTTGCTACCCAGAATTTACTCGGAACTCTATAATCTTGGCCTTAAGTACAACCTACAACTACTTTCTAACTCACTGCGTCCACTAACAGAATCCCGCAAACTATTGCCATTTGAGCGGATTTCAAGATCTTGGCCCGGTAATAACAGTCATAAGGGGCAATTTTGGAACTGCTTCCAAAGTTGACACATTTGTGTAAACAGGTTGGCCCAATACACACATCAATACAGTACCTTGATTTGCAGACTTATCGGAACCGAATTCCCTGAGCAAGAATAACGGACTCAATCCGTCATACGTATAATAGAATCACATAACTGATTTTGGATGCAGTCGGTCCAATCTTCATCATAATTACGAACCTCATATATATGATGAAATCACATAACTGATTTTTGGATGCAGTTGTACAAATCAATATCATAACTAGAAATCACATACGTATGATGGAATCACATAACTGATTTTTGGATGCAGATGTACAAACCAATAGCATAACTAGAAACCACATACGTATGATGGAATCACATAACTGAATTTTGGACGCAGTTGTACAAACCAATAGCATAACTAGAAACCACATACGTATGATGGAATCACATAACTGATTTCTGGATGTAGCTGGATAAAACCCATAATCATAACTAGAAACCTCATACGTATGCTGGAATCACATAACTGATTTTTGGATGAAGCTCGATAAAACCCATAATCATAACTAGAAACCTCATACGTAATATGAAATCAAATACCTCTTTCTGGAGTCATGACAGTATTGCCATAATTGATTCCTACTGTACAAACTCAAGTACAGTAAGAAGTATTGCCATAATTGATTCCTACTGTACAAACTCAAGTACAGTAAGAAGTACAGTACTTGGTATATTACGATGTACAGTTCGAAGTACAGTTCCTCATTTGGCACTAGTACAGTACGTGTACACCACTGCACAAAAGGTTTCCACTCTTAGCTGTACCTCGTGAACATCACATACACAACTGCCACCACGTACACGAGTACATAGCTTTCCTCAGCATATCTCTCATACAGTATACTCATCATCCACTTATAGTACCCTACCCTACGTAAAATCACCTCATAAACAACATTTTGGCTTCTAAGTCGCTGACCTCTCAAAATCTTTCTTTCGTCCCTGGAAACTTTGGATTTCTTCCGAAATGCCTTACGGCCACCCTTCATTCAACACGTGTGCTTTTGTACACGTGGAACATGCCTCATGCCTCTTATGAGGTTTGGCACCGATGTGGGGGTCATGAGATCGTCTTGCAAAATCAACAACACCCCCCTCGATTACATGACCTAAGCATCGTGCAGCCCTCCGAGGCGTAGAGATTTTATGCATTTTATGAATAGAATGCGACCAAGAGGCTTGGTGAGTATATCTGCGGGCATATCTGTAGAAGGTACGTGAAACAGTGAAACAATCTTTCGAGTCACAGCATCTCGGACAAAATGATATGATATGTCAATGTGCTTATTTCGCCTGTTCACTCCTTCGTTACCCGCAAACGCTATTGTACCAGCATTATCACACCCGATTGTAACTGTGCTGTCTTTCGACTTTCCCAATGCGTCTGCAAGAAGGCACCTGAGCCAAGCTGCCTCTTTGCAAGCCTCACACAGTGCAATATACTCCGCTTCGCATGTGGATTTCGCAACGACCGTTTGTCTCCTAGACGACCAACTAATAGCTCCCCCACACAGTTTGAACACATATTCACTGGTGGACTTTCTCGAGTCCAAGCAACCACCCCAGTCTGCATCGCTGAAGCCCTCCAGAGTTTGCACTGGGAGATTTCCATCTAGAACTACACCTAGTGACAGCGTTCCTTTGATATATCTCAGAACTCTTTTGGCTGCTTGCCAGTGGTCCTCGCGAGGGTTCTCACAGTTTTGGGACCGTTTCCCCACCACATTTGAAAGATCTGGACGTGACTCTACCATAAGAAACATTAAGCAGCCAATGATCTGTCGATATGGTACATCGCAATACGGGCTAGTTGACGTCTCAGGGTGTAATCCTTGTTCCATCGGAGTCCGCACGGGATTGCAACTGGCCATACCAAAACGTTTCAAAATGGACTTGGCATACTCTGTCTGCGAGATATAGATCCGTCTAGGGACCCTTTTTCTACTTATTTCAAGCCCAATGCACTTTTTGGCCTCGCCTAAATTTTTCATCTCAACTCTTGTTCAGTTCACCTTTCATCCAGGTCACGGCTTTCAGGTCACTTCCCGCAAGAAGCAAGTCATCCACATATAGGGCAATCAGCATAACGCCTTTTTCTGATATGTTTGTGTTGAAATGGGCTGTGTATTCACTCAGTGCACCACTTGACATGCCAGCACATGTGGCTTAGTGGTCGATGTGTTTTTCCTACATGGTAGCATCGCAGGTTCGAGCCCCGCAAGTGGTTGCATTGGTGAAAATTTAATTTGTGTGTTTTCGGCATTGCTTACTGTCCTATAGGTGATAGGAATGAGGTGTAAGATGTCTGAGTCCTTACAGCACGTTGTGGTCCCCTGAGAGGAGGAGTGTTGAAATGGGCTGTGTATTCACTCAGTGCACCACTTGACATGCCAGCGCATGTGGCTTAGTGGTCGATGTGTTTTTCCTACAGTTTGCATATAGACAGGCGTCACTTCTCGTAGTCTTGAAGCCAAGCGTGTGAATAAGGAAATCGTCATCTTTTTGTGCCATTGTCGACTCGCTTGCTTAAGACCATAGATAGCCTTGAGAAGTTTGCAAACATGATTGGGCCTGGAAGAGTCAACGATACCTTCAGGCTGCTCCATATAAATATCCTCTTCTAAGTCACCGTTCAGAAAGGCCGTGACCACGTCCATTTGATGAAGCTCTAAATCGAAGTGGGCTACAATCGCCAACAACAATCGAATCGTTGTAAATTTGATCACCGGCGCAAAAGTCTCTGAGTAATCAATCCCCTCAATTTGTTGAAAGCCCCGCACAACCAGGCGACCTTTTCCCTTTTGAGTCAACGTGCCGTTATCGTCCGGCATGTCCTTTACAGTAAATACCCAGCGAGAAGTTAGAATATTGGCACCTTCCGATCGTGGCACTAGTGCCCAGGTTTGTTTTTGCGTTGGGACTCTAGCTCCTTATCAATCGCTTTCTGCCAGAACTGTGGTTGTGGTCCACCCATCGCCTCTTTAAAGGAGTTCGGTATGTTGATGTCGCCACAGGAAGGTGTGAGTAAGCTGGTTCCCACCAGGCCTGTCCACCACTGTCGGGGTGGGCGTCGTGAACGAGTGGAGCGGCGAGGTTCCACATCGCGGGACCAGCATCTTGCTCACCACTCACTTCTTCTGGTTGCAAAGTCTCATTAGTTGAGTCGGGCTCAATACCTTGACTTTGAAAGTTCTCAACCTCCGCCGGTGACCCTGTTTCAATGCCATGTTCATTATCACCATTAGATGTTTCAGACTCAATTTCGTCAGTATCGGTCGCCTCCACTGGGTCAACGTCCACGTCATTATCATCGGAAAAATGTTCATCGTAAGAGCAAGCCCCTGGTCTCGACTCATCGAACTGCACATCCCTGGAAATAACAATGCGATGTAAATTGTCATCCCAAATTTTGTAGGCCTTAGTTCCCGGCGGATACCCAACAAACATTCCCGTTGTTGCGCGGTCGTCAAGTTTACGCACCTCATTACCAGGCACCTTGTACCAGCATTGACATCCAAACACACGTAGGTGAGATACATCGGGCTTTTTCTTCATCCATAGGTGAAATGGAGTAACGAGACCACCCAAAGCTCTTGTCGTGACACGATTGCGAACGTAAACTGCGTTATCAGAGCTTCAGCCCAGAAAGCTTTCGGAACCTTCATATGGGACAGCATAGACCTGACGAGATCAATCAGGGTACGATTGAGCCGTTCTGCCACACCATTCTGTTCAGGTGTGTATGCAGCGGTCGTTTGATGAACAGTTCCTTGTGACGATAGAAAGGATTGGAACTCTGAAGAAAGATACTCTTCCACGATCAGATCGAAGCACTTTCACGCGTTGACCAGTGTGTGTGAAGGCATATTGGGCAAACTTCTGATAAAAATGGAACGTTTCATCTTTACTCTTCATCGGATAGACAACACTCCAGTTTGAGTGGTCATCGATAAAAGTGACAAAGTATCTAGCACCACCTACTGACTGTACTTGGAGTGGGCCGCAGACGTCCGAATGGACCAAGTCTAGCAAATGTTTGGCCCTGCCTCCAGAGCGCTGTTTAGGAATCACAGCACGAGTTGCTTTTCCTAACACACACGCATCACATGTCACAGATTCACAGTCAGAAGATGAGCTAGCGTCTCTTGTTATATCTGAAGAGGAGATATGAAGTCCACTTACCACGTTCTTACGAGCCATGGACAATATTCCTTGAGTGTGAACGTGGGCCAATCTTTCATGCCATGTCTTCAAAGAGGCTTTGTGCGCCGAATGAACCTCGTTACATGTGTCAAGCACATACAGCTCTCCTCGACTTGTGGCAGTAGCCACGATGCAGTCACTCCTCTTCACAGTGCACTTGTCACGAACGAACTCAACGTCAAATCCATTATCGACCATCTTACGTACAGAATTAGGGAAAAAGCAAAGCTTGGAACGTGCAGCACATTGGTGAGCTTGCATGACTTTTGAACTCCGTCACTAAAAGCGTAATGGGACGGTCCCGACTCCAGCTACTACTGCACACGCTTTTGTTCCCATTTCTACGCGGCTGTTTGAGACCTCCCTGTAGTCGGAGAACAGTCTCTTGTCAAATGTCATGTGCGCGAGCATCCAGAGTCGATAAGCCAAGTGTTTGAGGTTATGTTGATACCAGAGTTATCTACCTTGTTCATCAGACATATGTACTCGACTTCATTAATTTCCAGATCTTCTTTCTCTTGAGCAATCATCGCAGTAGGCTTCTGTGACTGTCTACGTAGGAACCGGTCAGGTGGCGGTGGTCGCCTTCCGTTGATGTCCTTTCCCCAGCAGCGGGCAGCGGAGTGTCCATTGTGACCACAGTTGGTGCATGTCAAAGTCGAAACACGCCTTGCCTCAGGGATGTGCCCAATAAGAGCAGAACTTGGCGGATTCTGCCTTCTAGTAAGCCATCGATGCACGTTGCTCCTCTTGGAGCAGGCGACTTTTTACATATTCTACTCCGAACGTGTTATCTTCGGATCCAAGAGCGTCAAGCGCTACAATGAGATTTTGAAACCTCTGCGGAAGACCATTGAGAACTGCCATAGCCATTTCCTTGTCATCAATGATGACTCCCATTGACTTTAAGCGAGCTGCTAGGTGTCGCACACGTCCTATGTATGGCAAAACTTTCTCATTGTCTAGCATGGTGACCGTGTAGAAGTCTCTCCGGGCCGCCAGCTTATTTAGTAATGTGTGGCGCTCAAAAACTTCCAAGATGGCGTCCCACATTTCTTTGGCTGTGACAGCATCTCTCACATGATCCAGGTGATCATCGACAGCGACAGGCCGATGATGGCCCGGGCCTTTCGATCCCCTTGCTTCCATGCCTTGTAAGTGGAAGATTGTTCATCTTCAGGAACGGTGCCATCAGTAATATACTGTTCCACATCGCGAAGGGCCAACAGGAGCTGAATCTTCTGTTTCCACACGTAGAAATTGGTATCCGTGAGCTTTTCGATCTTCATCGATCCTCCTCCTTGATCTTCTCCGCTACTCATTGCAATATTCTAGAGGTGCTAATGTTCTGTTCGAAGATCCCAAGCCGGGGACCGATAGTCCCTTGTAGTGGCAAGCCCACCTCTATAAGAACACAGCACACGAAACTCTAGACTAAAGCAAAGGCCAAAGACGTCGCTTCAAACAAACAAATGGATCTCTTTAAATTCTCTGGGACAAAACTACTTTCAAGTGTTCCTTCCCGTTCTCGTGACGCTTGAGAACCTCGTGGGAATCGAACACTCTATCACAAGCAGTACACCTAGGGGTCTTTTTCTTGTTTTTCTCTCTAGTCCTATGACCCTTAGAATTGATGTGATCGTAGAATGTCTGTGCGCTATTGCAGCTAATATCACAGAGCTTGCAGTACCTCTTGTTCCTCGGCGGAACTCTTCGTTTAGCCTTTAGTTCCTTCTTGGCAACTCGATCGGCGAGGGCTTTAGCTTTCTTTGCCGAGAGGCGTTGAACTTTCTTTATTGGCTTATCCAGAGGTACTGACTTACGAGGGATCCTATACCTTTCCCTAGACGAGGGAAGCGCGAGCGTCTTCGGCGGCGGTCCTTCTGGTTCGAGTACTTCGATCGATTCCACAACTGTCCTCCCCACAGATGGCAAAGTCCTAACTGTCGCAGCCCTGGGCACTCGGGGCACCAGGGCTAATTCCGAGTCTAGCACAACCCCGCAAAAGCAGGCACAAAAGTGGAAGTGATCGTCAGTAACAGCTTTTGGGATTATGAGTCTTTAGACCAACCAAAAGGTGCAAAGAGAATCACTTCGATGTGCAAAGAAATGGAATTATTCAAATAGCTTACCGGAACGAGTAGACATAATCAAGAGACTGAGATAGACAAGAAAACAATGCAGCAACACACGGCGACTTACGGGGTTCAGAGAAAGAGACGGCGTTGAACTGGGCCCATAACCTAATGGGAATCGGAGAGGGTGAAGGACTTTGCTGGACGGATGAAGTTGCGGGCTTGCTACCCAGAATTTACTCGGAACTCTAAAATCCTGGCCTTAAGTACAACCTACAACTACTTTCTAACTCACTGCGTCCACTAACAGAATCCCACAAACTGAGCCATTTGAGCGGATTTCAAGATCTTGGCCCGGTGATAACAGTCATTAGGGGCAAATTTGGAACTGCTTCCAAAGTTGACAAATTTGTGTAAATAGGTTGGCCCAATACACACATCAATACAGTACCTTATTTTGCAGACTTACCGGAAACGAATTCCCTTGTGCCAAAATAACGGACTCAATCCGTCATACGTAAATAGAATCACATAACTGATTTTTGGATGCAGTCGGTCCAATCTTCATCATAATTACGAACCTCATACATATGATGGAATCACATAACTGATTTTTGGATGCAGTTGTACAAACCAATATCATAACTAGAAACCACATACGTATGATGGAATCACATAACTGATTTTTGGATGCAGCTGGATAAAACCATAATCATAACTAGAAACCTCATACGTATGATGGATCACATAACCTATTTTTGGATGCAGCTGGATAAAACCCGTAATCATAACTAGAATCCTCATACATAATATAAAATCAAAACCTCTTTCTAGCAGTCATGACAGTATTGCCATAATTGATTCCTACTGTACAAACTCAGGTAAGTAAGGAGTACAGTACTTGGTATATTACGATGTACAGTGCGAAGTACAGTTCCTCATTTGGCACTAGTACAGTACGTGTACACACTGCACAAAAGGTTTCTTCTCTTAGCTGTACCTCGTGTACATCACATACACAACTGCCACCACGTACACGTGTACATAGCTTTCCTCAGCATATCTCTCATACAGTATACTCATCATCCACTTATAGTACCCTACCCTACGTAAAATCACCCCATAAACAACATTTTGCTCTAAATCGCTGACTCTCAAAATCGTACTTTCGTCCCTGGAACTTTGGATTTCTTCCGAATGCCTTAGCGGCCACCCTTCATTCACACGTGTGCATGTGTACACGTGGAACATGCCTCATGCCTCTTATGAGGTTTGGCACCGATGTGGGGTCATGTGATCGTCCTGCCAAATCAACAACAAAATCACGGCGCATTTTGCCATTTTTCAAACCACTTGGTATTCTGCGCTCTGATTGGCTGCTAGATACGCTCCATACCACTCACATCGCTCCAAGTGGCGATATCTGAGCTGATCATTGTGTAGCATTCTGACACTTGGCATGTTATGGTTGGTTGATGGTTTGTCTCTATTCTAGGCTCCAAGTACTGTACCCAGTGTGTCATACGTGTACTGTCTCCTATGTGGCATACGTGTACTTTCTCCTCTCTGTCGTACGTGTACAATATTATAGGTGTCATACGTTACAAGTAAACAGTGGTTTGTATATTTATCCTATAGTTGCCTGGACTGGCTGCATACAGTTTACACTATACTCATTATACTGGCTGCCTACAAATCACTCTTGCACAAGTATGCAGCCAAATTATGTTGATGCAGCCACGTTGCTTTTACAGTATTGCACGTATGGTACGTAAGGTTTAATTCACGTTGAACGGCCTGCATGAGATTTACGTACTGTTACGTAACAACGTGAGACAAGCCCGCCAAAAATTGTTTTCTACTTTTATGATATTTTAAGTTCCCGCCTTAAGTTCCCGCCTCTGGGTTCTGTTACAGGCCGATAGATTACAGTTGCGTTGGCGGGTCACGTAAGGCATAATTCACGGGTTGACTGTTTTAGTGTACGTTTACATAACAGAACATGCATGGCTAACATGCACGTAATGTTACTTACGTTTTGAATATCGGTAATTATGAATTTCCCGCGCATGCAAATCAGGGATTCTGAGGCATCTCGGCTTGGGTAGGCTATAGGATCAACAAAGATAGTTCTGCAAATGCAGATTTTGCTACTTTCATTTTGCTTTCACAAAGCCGAAGTGAGTACTGGCGAACAGTATATAGTTGTACTCTAGTGGCTCATCCAAGTAAAGAGGAGGCACGGACTTGCCTTTGATTTCAGCACCAACCTCACCCTTGCCGCTCTATCTCCTTTCTGTTTCTTTTATCCATCTACACTCTTTCCCTACTTCCCTTTTCATTCTCTCTCCTCATCAGTCATCATCCCCTGTTCCTTTTATCACCGATTCCATTAAAAATTACATCTCTGGATATTACCATTCTTTCTGATTCAATGTCCAGAGCTTATATCCCCTGCTCTGAGAGGAGTACCCCATCATGAGGGATTCACAAGATCTGGGGTCCAGCTTTTTGAGTTTGTTCTTTAGCACTACATACCAGCACTGTGCACCAAATACTCGCATGTGAGATATGTCTGGGGCAGTGCCATTCCACAGGTGATAGGGAGCGGTGTTTTCCGGCAAAGAACTTGAGGTAACTCGATTTAGGACATACACAGCCGTGGAAAGCGCCTCAGCCCAGAAATGCTTGGGAAGGCACTTGTGGTGTAACAAAGAACGGACCAGATTGAGAAGGGTTCGATGCATCCGTTCTGCTGTCCCATTTTGCTGGGGGTGTGAGCCACGGTGAGCTCATGTTGAATTCCATTCGTCCTGAGCAAGTTCTTGAAATCGGTAGAGAGGTACTCTCCCCCATTGTCTGAACGTAAAGCCTAGATGAGAATTTGATCTTCCTCCAGTGTAGGTTTTTGTGTCAGTAAACTGTGTGGACTTGGAGAGGTCTCAGAGATTGGTTGGTGTGTTTCTCCGCAAAGACTCTGTAGTTTTGAAAACAATCTATCACCTTTGACTTGTTTTATAGGGTACACAACCGTCCACTTGGAGCAGTCTTCGATGATTGACACGAAGTACCTAGCACTCCAAGAGAAGGAGTTTCAACCGGTCCCAAGACATCTAAGTGAACCAGTTTCAGAAGTTTTGTTGAACGACTTTGTTTTTCGGGATTGGAGCCCGGTGGGACTTACCAAGAATGCAACCAACGCAGACATCGTCTCCCTCGTTTCCTTGTGTGAGCTTCACACCTTTTACGACACTGCTTCTGATCATTGATTTAATCCCGGGAGCGTGGACGTGCGCCAATCGCTGATGCCAGATTGAAAGTGGGGATATCAAGGAAACTTGAGATCCCGTTGGTGGCTTTAGTGCAGGCTTGGTGACATCCAAGGAGTACAGGCCATTTATCAGAGTACCCGTCGCCATATAGGTAGAGTCCGAGTGGCGAATAAGGGTGACTCTATCACCATTAAAATGGGTCTCAATTCCAAGCTTTGCCATGACAGATACGGAGAGCAGTTGGTATCGAAGGTCTGGAACATGCAATACGTTCTTCATTACACACTTGACAGTTTCGCCTTTGCGTCGCAACACTAGAGCCACGTCACCGGAGCCAATAATCATAGCCGAAGAATCAGCTCCAAGGTCGAGAGTTGAAGGGGAAGTAAAGGGTTGATAGCTTGTGAACGCTGAGCGGTCGTAAGTGACATGCGAGGTAATGGGAATCGGGGAGGGTGAAGGACTTTGCTGGACGGATGAAGTTGCGGGCTTTGCTACCCAGAATTTACTCGGAACTCTATAATCTTGGCCTTAAGTACAACCTACAACTACTTTCTAACTCACTGCGTCCACTAACAGAATCCCGCAAACTATTGCCATTTGAGCGGATTTCAAGATCTTGGCCCGGTGATAACAGTCATAAGGGGCAATTTTGGAACTGCTTCCAAAGTTGACACATTTGTGTAAACAGGTTGGCCCAATACACACATCAATACAGTACCTTGTTTTGCAGACTTATCGGAACCGAATTCCCTTGAGCAAGAATAACGGACTCAATCCGTCATACGTATAATAGAATCACATAACTGATTTTGGATGCAGTCGGTCCAATCTTCATCATAATTACGAACCTCATATATATGATGAAATCACATAACTGATTTTTGGATGCAGTTGTACAAATCAATATCATAACTAGAAATCACATACGTATGATGGAATCACATAACTGATTTTTGGATGCAGATGTACAAACCAATAGCATAACTAGAAACCACATACGTATGATGGAATCACATAACTGAATTTTGGACGCAGTTGTACAAACCAATAGCATAACTAGAAAAACATACGTATGATGGAATCACATAACTGATTTTTGGAGTCAGATGTACAAATCAGTATCATAACTAGAAACCACATACGTATGATGGAATCACATAACTGATTTCTGGATGCAGATGATAAAACCCATAATCATAACTAGAAACCTCATGCGTAATATGAAATCAAATACCTCTTTTTAGGAGTCATGACAGTATTGCCATAATTGATTCCTACTGTACAAACTCAAGTACAGTAAGAAGTATTGCCATAATTGATTCCTACTGTACAAACTCAAGTACAGTAAGAAGTACAGTACTTGGTATATTACGATGTACAGTTCGAAGTATAGTTCCTCATTTGGCACTAGTACAGTACGTGTACACCACTGCCCAAAAGGTTTCTACTCTTAGCTGTACCACGTGTACATCACATACACAACTGCCACCATGTCCACGAGTACATAGCTTCCCTCAGCATATCTCTCATACAGTATACTCATTATCCACTTATAGTACCCTACCCTACGTAAATCCACCTCATAAACAACATTTTGGCTTCTAAGTCGCTGACCTCTCAAAATCTTTCTTTCGTCCCTGGAAACTTTGGATTTCTTCCGAAATGCCTTACGGCCACCCTTCATTCAACACGTGTGCTTTTGTACACGTGGAACATGCCTCATGCCTCTTATGAGGTTTGGCACCGATGTGGGGGTCATGTGATCGTCTTGCCAAATCAACAACACCCCCTCGATTACATGACGTAAGCATCGTGGACCTTTCCGAGTCCTAGAGATTTTATGCATTTTATGAATAGAATGCGACCAAGAGGCTTGGTGAGTATATCTGCGGGCATATCTGTAGAAGGTACGTGAAAGAGTGAAACAATCTTTCGAGTCACAGCATCTCGGACAAAATGATATATATGTCAATGTGCTTATCTCGCCTGTTCACTCCTTCGTTACCCGCAAAACGCTATTGTACCAGCATTATCACACCCGATTGTAACTGTGCTGTCTTTCGACTTTCCCAATGCGTCTGCAAGAAGGCACCTGAGCCAAGCTGCCTCTTTGCAAGCCTCACACAGTGCAATATACTCCGCTTCGCATGTGGATTTCGCAACGACCGTTTGTCTTCTAGACGACCAACTAATAGCTCCCCCACACAGTTTGAACACATATCCACTGGTGGACTTTCTCGAGTCCAAGCAACCACCCCAGTCTGCATCGCTGAAGCCTTCTGGAGTTTGCACTGGGAGATTTCCATCTAGAACTACACTTAGTGAGAGCGTTCCTTTAATATATCTCAGAACTCTTTGGCTGCTTGCCAGTGGTCCTCGCGAGGGTTCTCACAGTTTTGGGACCGTTTCCCCACCACATTTGAAAGATCTGGACGTGACTCTACCATAAGAAACATTAAGCAGCCAATGATCTGTCGATATGGTACATCGCAATACGGGCTAGTTGACGTCTCAGGGTGTAATCCTTGTTCCATCGGAGTCCGCACGGGATTGCAACTGGCCATACCAAAACGTTTCAAAAATGGACTTGTTATACTCTGTCTGCGAGATATAGATCCGTCTAGGGACCCTTTTTCTACTTATTTCAAGCCCAATGCACTTTTTGGCCTCGCCTAAATTTTTCATCTCAACTCTTGCTCAGTTGACCTTTCATCCAGGTCACGGCTTTCAGGTCACTTCCCGCAAGAAGCAAGTCATCCACATATAGGGCAATCAGCATAACGCCTTTTTCTGATATGTTTGTATATAGACAGGCGTCACTTCTCGTAGTCTTGAAGCCAAGCGTGTGAATAAGGAAATCGTTTATCTTTTTGTGCCATTGTCGACTCGCTTGCTTAAGACCATAGATAGCCTTGAGAAGTTTGCAAACATGATTGGGCCTGGAAGAGTCAACTATACCTTCGGGCTGCTCCATATAAATATCCTCTTCTAAGTCACCGTTCAGAAAGGCCGTGACCACGTCCATTTGATGAAGCTCTAAATCGAAGTGGGCTACAATCGCCAACAACAATCGAATCGTTGTAAATTTGATCACCGGCGCAAAAGTCTCTGAGTAATCAATTCCCTCAATTTGTTGAAAGCCCCGCAAAAACCAGGCGACCTTTTCCCTTTTGAGTCAACGTGCCGTTAACGTCCGGCATGTCCTTCACAGTAAATACCCAGCAAGAAGTTAGAATATTGGCACCTTCCGATCGTGGCACTAGTGCCCAGGTTCTGTTTTTGCGTTGGGACTCTAGCTCCTTATCAATCGCTTTCTGCCAGAACTGTGGTTGTGGTCCACCCATCGCCACTTTAAAGGAGTTCGGTATGTTGATTCGCCACAGGAAGGTGTGAGTAAGCTGGTTCCCACCAGGCCTGTCCACCACTGTCGGGGTGGGCGTCGTGAACGAGTGGAGCGGCGAGGTTCCACATCTCCGGGACCACATCTCACTCACCACTCACTTCTCCTGGTTGCAAAGTCTCATTCGTTGAGTCGGGTGTTGAAAAAAGATAGAATGCATGCGATCCCATGGTTTTTAGTTGCCACCTGGACATTTGTGCACTTGTAGCATGAAAAAGGGAGTTGCAACCTTCTTCTGTGTGTACACCTACTACACCTGTAAAATGGGCAAAATTGAACGTTGCCTGGGACGAAAGCCCATTTTCGGGCATCTCAAAATCACGGCGCATTTTGCCATTTTTCAAACCACTTGGTAATCTGCCCTCTGATTGGCTGCTAGATACGCCTCCCATACCACTCACATCGCTCCAAGTGGTGATGTCTGAGCTGATCATTGTGTAGCATTCTGACACTTGGCATGTTATGGTTGGTTGATGGTTTGTCTCTATTCTAGGCTCCAAGTACTGTACCCAGTGTGTCATACGTGTACTGTCTCCTATGTGGCATACGTGTACTTTCTCCTCTCTGTCGTACGTGTACAATATTATAGGTGTCATACGTTTACAAGTAAACAGTGGTTTGTATATTTATCCTATAGTTACCTGGACTGGCTGCATACAGTTTACACTATACTCATTATACTGGCTGCCTACAAATCACTCTTGCACAAGATGCAGCCAAAATTATGTTGATGCAGCCACGTTGCTTTTACAGTATTGCACGTATGGTACGTAAGGTTTAATTCACGTTGAACGGCCTGCATGAGATGTACGTACTGTTACGTAACAACGTGAGACAAGCCCGCCAAAAATTGTTTTCTACTTTTATGATATTATAAGTTCCCGCCTTAGGTTCCTGCTCTGGGTTCTGTTACAGGCCGATAGATTATAGTTTGCGTTGGCGGGTCACGTAAGGCATAATTCACGGGTTGACTGTTTTAGTGTACGTTTACTAACAGAACATGCATGGCTAACATGCACGTAATGTTACTTACGTTTTGAATATCGGTATTTATGAATTTCCCGCGCATGCAAATCAGGGATTCTGAGGCATCTCGGCTTGGGTAGGCTATAGGATCAACAAAGATAGTTCTGCAAATGCAGATTTTGCTACTTTCATTTTGCTTTCACAAAGCCGAAGTGAGTACTGGCGAACAGTATATAGTTGTACTCTAGTGGCTCATCCAAGTAAAGAGAGGCACGGACTTGCCTTTGATTTGCACCAACCTCACCCTTGCCGCTCTATCTCCTTTCTTTTTCTTTTATCCATCTACACTCTTTCCCTACTTCCTTTTCATTCTCTCTCCTCATCCCTCATCATCCCCTGTTCATTACATCATCGGGCTCAATACCTTGACTTTGAAAGTTTCAACCTTCGCCGATGACCCTGTTTCAATGCCATGTTCATTATCACCATTAGATAATTCAGACTCAATTTCGTCAGTATTGGTCGCCTCCGCTGGATCAATGTCCACGTCACTATCATCGGAAAAATGTTCATCGTAAGAGCAAGCCCCTGGTCTCGACTCATCGAACTGCACATCTCTGGAAATAGCAATGCGATGTAAATTGTCATCCCAAATTTTGTAGGCCTCAGTTCCCGGCGGATAACAAACAAACATTCCGGTTGCTGCTCGGTCGTCAAGTTTACGCACCTCATTACCAGGCACCTTGTACCAGCATTGGCATCCAAACACACGTAGGTGAGATACATCGGGCCTTTTCTTCATCCATAGGTGAAATGGAGTAACGAGACCACCCAAAGCTCTTGTCGTGACACGATTGCGAACGTAAACTGCGTTATCCAGAGCTTCAGTCCAAAAGCTTTTGGAACCTTCATATGGGACAGCATAGACCTGACGAGATCAATCAGGGTACGATTGAGCCGTTCTGCCACACCATTCTGTTCAGGTGTGTATGCAGCGGTCGTTTGATGAACAGTTCCTTGTGACGATAGAAAGGATTGGAACTCTGAAGAAAGATAATCTTCACCACGATCAGACGAGCGCTTTCACGCGTTGACCAGTGTGTGTGAAGGCATACTGGGCAACTTTTGATAAAAATGGAACGTTTCATCTTTACTCTTCATCGGATAGACAACACTCCAGTTTGAGTGGTCATCGATAAAAGTGACAAAGTATCTAGCACCACCTACTGACTGTACTTGGAGTGGGCCGCAGACGTCCGAATGGACCAAGTCTAGCAAATGTTTGGCCCTGCCTCCAGAGCGCTGTTTAGGAATCACAGCACGAGTTGCTTTTCCTAACACACACGCATCACATGTCACAGATTCACAGTCAGAAGATGAGCTAGCGTCTCTTGTATATCTGAGGAGGAGATATGAAGTCCACTTGCCACGTTCTTACGAGCCATGGACAATATTCCTTGAGTGTGAACGTGGGCCAATCTTTCATGCCATGTCTTCAAAGAGGTTTGTGCGCCAAATGAACCTCGTTACATGTGTCAAGCACATACAGCTCTGCCTCGACTTGTGGCAGTAGCCACGTTGCAGTCACTCCTCTTCACAGCACTTGTCACGAACGAACTCAACGTCCAATCCATTATCGACCATCTTACGTACAGAAATTAGGGAAAAACAAAGCTTGGAACGTGCAGCACATTGGTGAGCTTGCATGGCTTTTGAACTCCGTTCACTACAAGCGTAATGAGGACGGTCCCGACTCCAGCTACTACTGCACACGCTTTTGTTCCCATTTCTACGCGGCTGTTTGAGACCTCCCTGTAGTCGGAGAACAGTCTCTTGTCAAATTTCATTGAGCGCGGAGCATCCAGAGTCGATAAGCCAAGTGTTTGACGTTATGTTGATACCAGAGTTATCTACCTTTTCATCAGACATATTACTCGACTTCATTAATTTCCGATCTTCTTTCTCTTGAGCAATCATCGCAGTAGGCTTCTGTGACTGTCTACGTAGGAAACGGTCAGGTGGCGGTGGTCGCCTTCCGTTGATGTCCTTCCCCAGCAGCGGGCAGCGCAGTGTCCATTGTGACCACAGTTGGTGCATGTCAAAGTCGAAACACGCCTTGCCTCAGGGATGTGCCCAATAAGAGCAGAACTTGGCGGATTCTGCCTTCTAGTAAGCTTCATCGATGCACGTTGCTCCTCTTGGAGCAGGCGACTTTTTACATATTCTACTCCGAACGTTTATCTTCGGATCCAAGAGCGTCAATCGCTACAATGAGATTTTGAAACCTCTGCGGAAGACCATTGAGAACTGCCATAGCCATTTCCTTGTCATCAATGAGACTCCCATTGACTTTAAGCGAGCTGCTAGGTGTCGCACACGTACTATGTACGGCAAAACTCTCATTGTCTAGCATTGTGGCCGTGTAGAAGTCTCTCCGGGCCGCCAGCTTATTTAGTAATGTGTGGCGCTCAAAAACTTCCAAGATGGCGTCCCACATTTCTTTGGCTGTGACGGCATCTCTCATATCCAGGTGATCATCAGACGCGACAGGCCGATGATGGCCCGGGCCTTTCGATCCCCTTGCTTCCATGCCTTGTAAGTGGAAGATTGTTCATCTTCAGGAACGGGCCATCAGTAATGTACTGTTCCACATCGAAGGGCCAACAGGAGCTGAACCCTGTTTCCACACGTAGAAATTGGTATCCGTGAGCTTTTCGATCTTCATCGATCCTCTCCTTGATCTTCTCCGCTACTCATTGCAATATTCTAGAGGTGCTAATGTTCCGTTCGAAGATCCCAAGCCGGGGACCGATAGTCCCTTGTAGTGGCAAGCCCACCTCTATAAAAACAGCACAAGAAAATCTAGACTAAAGCAAAGGCTAAAGACGTCGCTTCAAACAAACAAATGGATCTCTTTAAATTCTGTCGGACAAAACTACTTTCAAGTGTTCCTTCCCGTTCTCGTGACGCTTGAGAACCTCGTGGGAATCGAACACTCTACACAAGCAGTACATTAAGGGGTCATTTTCTTGTTTTTCCCTGCAGTTCTATGTGATGAAAGGAACAGATGATGATGAGGGATGAGGAGAGAGAATGAAAAGGGAAGTAGGGAAAGAGTGTAGATGGATAAAAGAAAAAGAAAGGAGATAGAACGGAAGGATGAGGTGGGTTTTGAAATCAATTGCAAGTCCGTGCCTCCTCTTTACTTGGGTGAGCTATTAGACTACAACTATATACTGTTTGCCGGTACTCACTTCGGCTTTGTGAAAGCAAATGAAAGTAGCAAAATCTACACTTGCAGTACTATCTTTGTTGATCGTATAGCCTACCCAAGCCGAGATGCCTCAGAATCCCTGATTTGCATGCGCGGGAAATTCATAATTACCGATATTCAAAACGTAAGTAAAATTACGTGCATGCTAGCCATGCATGTTCTGTTACGTAAACGTACACTAAAACATTCAACCCGTGAACTATGCCTTACGTGACCCGCCAACGCAACTGTAATCTCTCGGCCTGTAACAGAACCCAGAGGCGGGAACTTAAGGCGGGAACTTAAATATCATAAAAGTAGGAAACAATTTTTGGCGGGCTTGTCCCTCGTTGTTATGTAACAGTACGTAAATCTCACACAGGCCGTTCAACGTGAATTAAACCTTACGTACCATACGTGCAATACTGTAAAGCAACGTGGCTGCATCAACATACTTTGGCTGCATACTTGTGCAAGAGTGATTTGTAGGCAGCCAGTACAATGAGTATAGTGTAAACTGTATGCAGCCAGTCCAGGCAACTATAGGATAAATATAGAAACCACTGTTTACTTGTACACGTACGACACCTATAATATTGTACACGTACGACAGAGAGGAGACAGTACACGTATGCCCTATAGGAGACAGTACACGTATGACACACTGGGTACAGTACTTGGAGCCTAGAATAGAGACAAACCATCAACCAACCATAACATGCCAAGTGTCAGAATGCTCCACAATAATCAGCTCAGACATCACCACTTGGAGCGATGTGAGTGGTATGGAGGCGTATCTAGCAGCCAATCAGAGGGCAGAATACCAAGTGGTTTGAAAAATGGCAAAATGCGCCGTGATTTTGAGTTGCCCGAAAATGAGCTTTCGTCCCAGGCAACGTTCGATTTTGCCCATTTTACACGTGTAGTAGGTGTACACACAGAAGAAAGGGGGCAACTTGCTTTTTCATGCTACAAGTGTACACGTTCCAGGTGGCAACTAAAAACCATGGGATCGCATGCATTCTATCCCTTTTTCAACACTCCCCCTCGATCACATTGTTTTTACATTAATTCATGCTCCCCCTTACTACCCATCATAATCAGTCTAGCAAGTTTTGTCATCTGAACTCGCCTAGTGGTTTTTTCAAAGCGTCAGCAACATTTTCAGTGTTGGCACGTACACCAAGTCCACCTCTTTACGCACAACTGCATCTCTTACAAATTTGTATGCAATATCGATGTGCTTGCGCGTCTGTTGGTGCTCTCGTTTCGAGCGAGCTCCATAGCCCCCTGGTTATCGCTGTATATTGTAGTAGCATGATCAATTCCAAGTGCTTTCATGCCCAGCGATGTCCAGGTTTCAAGGATGTCCCGAACGACACGTCTCAGCCATATTGCTTCTTTACTTGCTGCAGTTAACGAAATGTATTCGGCCTCACATGACGAAGCTGCGACAACCGTTTGCTTTCGCGAGCACCAACTTACCCCACTTCCAGCCATGCGAAACACGAAACCACTCGTCGATTTGCGATCGGACACATCTCCGGCCCAATCCGAGTCACAGTATGCAGACAAGCCCAGATCAGCATTCCCTCGGAACACAAGACCTAAATCTTTGGTCCCAGCGAGATACCTTAACACTCTTTTTACTGCTAACCAATGCTTCTCTCTTGGTTCTTCGCAGAAACGTGCAAGTTTGCCAACCGCATAAGATATATCAGGTCGTGTTCCAACAGACAAATACATGAGAGCTCCAATGGCTCCTGTATGGAGCATCTGTCCGAGCATCAGTATCTACCGACCGATCCACGTTCAACTCGTCAGTGTTTAGATTCATAGGAGTTGGAACAGGTCTACAATTCTGCATTCCAAATCGCTCTAAAACGCTGTCTACAAACCGTGGCTGGGATAAACACAAGGATCGTTCGGATCTCCGGCGAGAAATTTCAAGCCCAACAACCATTCTCGCTTCGCCCAAATCTTTCATTTCAAAACGGCGGTTCAGCTCCCCCTTCATCCATGCAATCGCCTCCATGTTGTTTCCTGCAAGCAGCAAGTCATCAACATACAGGAGGATAATCATGATTGAGTCGGAGGTCGGGTCAAATTTTACATAAACACAGGGATCATTAGTGCTACTTTTGAATTTGAGCCCATCAACAAGAAAATCATCGATTTTCTGGTGCCACCGCCTATGTGCCTGTTTCAAACCATACAAGGCCTTCAGAAATTTGCAGACATGATTTGGTTTCGAGGCGTCCTTAAATCCATCAGGCTGTTCCATGTACACGTCCTCCTCCACATCACCGTTCAGAAATGCCGTCTTAACGTCCATTTGATGCAGCTCCAGGTCCTGATGTGCGACAAGTGCCAAAAGCACCCGAATTGACGTGAGCTTCACGACAGGGGCGTACGTCTCATTATAATCTACCCCTTTCACCTGTTGGAAACCACGAGCGACAAGACGCGCCTTCGATTTTCGGGAAAAGCCTCCGTTGGAGTCCTGGGCATCTTTTATTGCAAACACCCATTTTGGAGTCAGAATGTTTGAGGCCTCCAAACGTGGGACTAACTTCCATGTTTTGTTCCGAAGATCGAGTCTCGCTCGGACGGACTTCCAAAAGTCTGCGTCCGGTCCTGTCGCCGCGTGTCGGTACGAGATGTTGACAACATTTGTAACGAGAGCCGTGTCATTAGGTGTCAAGGATATGTTTGATCTCCACCAAGCATTTGGGGCTCTTCGAATCCTTTCAGATCTCCGAGGAGCTACAGACACCTCAGGGGCTCAGGGATTTCGTTATCTGTACCTACGTTTTCGGCGACCGTTGGGTCGTTTCCAACATTAGCCTGGTCATTCTTGTCCCTGAATATCTTGTCTCGAAGCTGCAGTTATTTCGGCTGTGTCCGGTGTAGGAAGCCGGACTTGAGCATCCTGTTCAACGCCGAGACTTACAAGATCCTCATCGGAGCTAATTGAGACACTCATCTGATTCTTTTCATTTATTTCAGACTGGCAGGTTTCGCTCTCACTGAATCTGACATCTCTGGAAACAACTACCTTGTGTAATTCAGGATCCCACAGTTTGTAAGCTTTGCTGGCTTCCGCATATCCAAGCATAATTGCTTCCCGTGCTCGGTTGTCAAGCTTACTCAACTGGCTTGCCGGGACGGTGTACCAACATTTGCTTCCGAACGTACGAAGGTGCGACAAATTGGGCTTGCGACCGTACCATATATGATGCGGGGTCGTGTGGCTTGGAAGTGCGCGAGTTGTAACTCTGTTTCGGATGTATACAGCAGTCGCCAGAGCTTCGGCCCAGAACTGTTTTGGCAGACTCTTTGCATGTAGCATGACCGAACCAGATCCATCAGTGTTCGGTTCAGCCGCTCTGAAACACCATTCTGTTCAGGTGACTCCACTGCACTAAGCTCATGTTTTGTGCCGCGCTCGGCAAGGTAGTCCTTGAATGCAGTGGACATATATTCTCCCCTCGATCTGAACGAAGAATGCCAATGCGACGCCCAGTATGGGCTTCGCTACGAGCTTGGAACAGTTTATATTTATCAAAGACCTCTGACTTTCGCTGCATCATGTAGACGGTAACCCAGGAAGAGTGATCGTCCGTGAAGGCACAAAGTAGCGTGCCCTCCAACAGAAGAAACCTCCATAGGTCCACACACGTCACTGTGAACAAGGTCTAACATCGCTTCAGCTCTACCAGTCGTGCGTTCCTTCGGCACTGCAGAACGATGAGCCTTTCCATGAACGCATGAGGAGCATATTTCGGATGTATTCGAGCCACTGATCTGCACGCCGTCCACAACATTGTTCCTTACCATAGATGCAATGCCCTGCTTGCTTACATGAGCCATTCTCTCGTGCCATGTCGAGAGTGTGGTGACTTTCGCAGAGTACAAGGTATCATTGGTATCTTCTGGACTATGTCGATAGCATAAAGAAGGCTATTGCACAGCATTTTTCCAGTTGCTACAACTCTCCCATTCTTAGTCATCTGCAAAGATTTGTTCTCAAATACAGTTTTGATCCCTTCTATGTCCGCTTTGCCTACAGAGATGAGAGAGTATTCGAAACTAGGAACGTGGACAACATCTCGCAGAATACACCGCTTTCGAGAACCATCTACTAGTAATGTGAGCTCCACGTCACCTCGCCCAGCAATCTTAGCCCGGGCTTTAGTTCCCATTTCGACTGAGGCTGCAGAAATTCGGTATAATTCGTGAAAACACTCCTATCGTAAGTCATATGGGAAGTACATGCGGAATCTGCGTACCAGGAGGAAGTTCCGGCCGAAATCCGGCCTGTTTAATTCGTGACATGAGGCAAACAATTTCATCATCAACGCTGTCCCACTATCAGCTGAAGGATGAGAATCAGTCGAATCAAATACATTTGCACCTACGAACGCCTGCTGATCTCTTTCGGGCGATTTTCTCGTTTCGATGATTATTAGATGCTCTGCCACTACGAGAACCGGATGCACGATAGCCCCTTGGAGCTTCCGGGCGCCTACCGTTCACATCTTTGCCCCAGCATCTGTCCGCGTGTGACCAGAATGACCGCAGTTCGTACAGTGCAGCTGTCTAGCATTACCTCCGTAGTCATTCGGACGGGCATTGGATATGAGCGCAGCATTGGATTTTGTCCTTTTGACTCCTCATTTGAGCACGCTCCTCTTCCTGCAACAACCGGCTCTTCACAAATTCCAAAGTAAACACCCTGTCCTCATTGCCGAGCGCATCCAAGGCAACGATGAGATTGTCGAACCGAGGTGGCAATCCATTAAGCACAGCCATGGCTATCTCTTTGTCATCATAGTCACATCCATGGATTTCAGGGTCGCTGCTAACTGTGTTACACGGTTAACTACTGCAAAACTCTCTCGTTACCATCCATAGCCGCGGTGTAAAACCGGCGTCGAGCCGCAAGCTTATTGAGGAGTGTGTGCCTCTCAAACGTGTTGAGAATAATAGTCCACATCTCCTTTGCAGTTGCCGCAGTGCGCACATGCTCAAGGTGCTCATCAGAAAGGGACAACCCGATGAGCGCCCGTGCTTTGCGGTCGGCCCGAGTCCATGATTTGAGAGCCCTATCATCCGATTCCTCAGGCGGATCATCCACAATGTAGTCATCAAGCTCCCGGAGGGCGAGAAGAAGCTGCACCTTCTGCTTCCAAACATGGAAATTATTGTTGGTGAGCTTTTCAATTCGAACTCCGCCTCCGCGATCGTCCATGACTACGTCTTTATCCAAGACCCTTTGTATCTGAAACCTCTATTACCACGTATGCAGTGAGTATGCAAAGTCCTCTGTTCGGTATCCCAAGCCGGCGACCGATAGTCGCTTGTCACGGCAAGCCTTTCCCTATAAGAAGTTTGCAGCGTTTACTCAAAGACACGTGGTGTTTAATTTCCAACTCTTTACCTCTTTAGTTTTCCTCCTCTTTACCTCTTTACCACCTCTTTATTTGTGCCTTAGGGCGCTACCCCTGTATATCGGCCAGTGCTGGTCTTTCAACTTTGAGCGCAATCCGTGTGCCACGAGTAAGCACAGCGACTTTACCTGTAGACGGCCAGGAATTTTCAGCCACTACCCCGAAAGGTCCCCGCAGCAAAGGGCGTCTTACCACAATCACAGTCTTTCCGTACTAACTCAGGCGCGTTTCCTTCCGGACTGTGTTGCTTGACTTCCGTCGTACTCGTGTGAAAGCACTCAAGGTCACCAATGAGCCTCGTCCTTCCGTGCACAGCACGTATCTACACCTCAACAGAAGTATAGCCAGCAGGTACCAAAGTACAAGTGCAGAACACTAGTACCCGGTATGCTACCAGAGTAAGGAATTAGAAGACAGTCGTTCCCTCTCCGACCACGGGCGATGGTGTTTCGCGTACGTATCGGTCGTTCAAGCGAGGAGCGTCTCTGTCCCGCCGGCGCGCAAAAGGGCCACTGCAACGGACCGACTCGGCTGGTACACCGTGATTCCCACCGGGAATCGGGTTCAGTCTTACGACTTCTGATAACTCGCGTTATCAACCGCGTGGGTTTGTATGGTACGGTCCGTCCAACTCGCGTTACACAAAGGCACTGTTCTCAAAAGAGTACAGCCGGTGAGAGGATCACAAAACCGATTGCCAAGACCACGATTCGGCAAAAAATCGGACAAACTTGGGCGGACCCCCGGCACTCTGTCTTCTTCTTTTCCGTTGCCGTGAAGGCTTTCCAAGAGTGCAAGGGGTATCAACAACCAGGCCTAGATTCTCCTCAAACAACAAGGCCAATATTTCCAAACAATAAACTCGAGCTGACAGATTGCCGAATGACCACGACCACCACAAAAGAGACAGAAAACCAAACCAACAAACAAAAGAGCAATGACACCACAAAGCACTCAGGATCCTCACACAGAGTGCTTGAAAACACAAAATTGTTCTCAACAGTAGTAGAGCACAAACAACGATTGCTCTGATTCAACACACAATGGTAACCACAAAAACACTCAGGATCCACACACAGAGTGCTTGACAACCTTAAAGTTGGTTCGTATCAACAAAAGCTTCCAACAACACACAATGAGAACCACAAAAACACTCAGGATCCACACACAGAGTGCTTAACAATCACCAAATGGGTCCTAACAAAGACAAGAACCCAACAACAATCACCACAAAGCAACAAATGACAACACCAGCACCAACAACACAGAGAAAGCAATTACCTCAACGTCAACGTCAACGGTTGAGGGACGGATCAAGCGGAAAGAGCGGTAGCGTGGACTGGGCCCATAACCTGATGAAAGGAACAGGGGATGATGAGGGATGAGGAGAGAGAATGAAAAGGGAAGTAGGGAAAGAGTGTAGATGGATAAAAGAAACAGAAAGGAGATAGAACGGCAAGGGTGAGGTTGGTGTTGAAATCAAAGGCAAGTCCGTACCTCTTCTTTACTTGGGTGAGCTATTAGACTACAACTATATGTTTGCCGGTACTCACTTCGGCTTCGTGACAAGCAAAATGAAAGTAGCAAAATCTACATTTGCAGTACTATCTTTGTTGATCCTATAGCCTACCCAAGCCGAGATGCCTCAGAATCCCTGATTTGCATGCGCGGGAAATTCATAATTACCGATATTCAAAACGTAAGTAACATTGCGTGCATGCTAGCCATGCATGTTCTGTTACGTAAACGTACACTAAAACAGTCAACCCTGAATTATGCCTTACGTGACCCGCCAACGCAACTGTAATCTCTCGGCCTGTAACAGAACCCAAAGGCGGGAACTTAAGGCGGGAACTTAAAATATCATAAAAGTAGAAAACAATTTTTGGCGGGCTTGTCTCACGTTGTTACGTAACAGTACGTAAATCTCATGCAGGCCGTTCAACGTGAATTAAGCCTTACGTGCTATACGTGCAATACTGTAAAAGCAACGTGGCTGCATCAACATACTTTGGCTGCATACTTGTGCAAGAGTGATTTGTATGCAGCCAGTATAATGAGTATAGTGTAAACTGTATGCAGCCAGTCCAGGCAACTATAGGATAAATATAGAAACCACTGTTTACTTGTACACGTACGACACCTATAATACTGTACACGTACGACAGAGAGGACAGTACACGTATGCCACATAGGCAGTACACCGTATGACACACTGGTACAGTACTTTGAGCCTAGAATAGAGACAAACCATCAACCAACCATAACATGCCAAGTGTCAGAATGCTCCACAATGATCAGCTCAGACATCGCCACTTGGAGCGATTGAGTGGTATGGAGGCGTATCTAGCAGCCAATCAGAGGGCAGATACCAAGTGGTTTGAAAAATGGCAAAATGCGCCGTGATTTTGAGTTGCCCGAAAATGGGCTTTCGTCCCAGGCAACTTTCGATTTGGCCCATTTTACACGTGTGATAGGTGTACACACAGAAGAAGGGTGCAACTCGCTTTTTCATGCTACAAGTGTACACGTGTCCAGGTGGCAACTAAAAACCATGGGATCGCATGCATTCTATCCTTTTTCAACACTTGTGACGATAGAAAGGATTGGAACTCTAATGAGAATCGGGGAGGGTGAAGGACTTTGCTGGACGGATGAAGTTGCGGCTTGGCTACCCAGAATTTACTCGGAACTCTAAAATCTTGGCCTTAAGTACAGCCTACAACTACTTTCTAACTCACTGCGTCCACTAACAGAATCCCGCAAACTATTGCCATTTGAGCGGATTTCAAGATCTTGGCCCGGTGATAACAGTCATTAGGGGCAATTTTGGAACTGCTTCCAAAGTTGACACATTGGTGTAAACAGGTTGGCCCAAATTACTCATCAATACAGTACCTTATTTTTCAGACTTATCGGAAACCGAATTCCACTTGTGCCAGAATAACGGACTCAATTCGTCATACGTATAATAGAATCACATAACTGATTTTGGATGCAGTCGGTCCAATCTTCCTCATAATTAGGAACCTCATACATATGATGAAATCACATAACTGATTTTTGGATGCAGTTGTACAAATCATATCATAACTAGAAACCACATACGTATGATGGAATCACATAACTGATTTTTGGATGCAGTTGTACAAATCAATCATAACTAGAACCACATACGTATGATGGAATCACATAACTGATTTTTGGATGCAGTTGTACAAACCAATCATAACTAAAACCACATACGTATGATGGAATCACATAACTGATTTTGGATGCAGTTGTACAAACCATATCATAACTAGAAACCACATACGTATGATGGAATCACATAACTGATTTTTGGATGCAGTTGTACAAACCATATCATAACTAGAAACCACATACGTATGATGGAATCACATAACTGATTTTTGGATGCAGTTGTACAAACCAATATCATAACTAGAAACCACATACGTATGATGGAATCACATAACTGATTTTTGGATGCAGCTGGATAAAACCCTAATCATAACTAGAAACCTCATACATGATGAAATCACATAACCGATTTTTGGATGCAGCTGGATAAAACCCTAATCATAACTAGAATCCTCATACATAATATAAAATCAAATACCTCTTTCTAGCAGTCATGACAGTATTGCCATAATTGATTCCTACTGTACAAACTCAGGTATAGTAAGGAGTACAGTACTTGGTATATTACGATGTACAGTGCGAAGTACAGTTCCTCATTTGGCACTAGTACAGTACGTGTACAACACTGCACAAAAAGGTTTTTCTCTTAGCTGTACCACGTGTACATCACATACACAACTGCCACCACGTACACGTGTACATAGCTTTCCTCAGCATATCTCTCATACAGTAATCTCATCATCCACTTATAGTACCCTACCCTACGTAAAATCACCCCATAAACAACATTTTGCCCTCTAAATCGCTGATCTCTCAAAATCGTACTTTCGTCCCTGGGAACTTTGGATTTCTTCCGGAATGCCTTAGCGCCACCCTTCATTCGACACGTGTGCATGTGTACACGTGGAACATGCCTCATGCCTCTTATGAGGTTTGGCACCGATGTGGGGTCATGTGATCGTCTTGCCAAATCAACAACACCCCCCCTCGATTACATGACCTAAGCATCGTGCAGCTCTCCGAGGCCTAGAGATTTTATGCATTGTATGAATGAATGCGACCAAGAGGCTTGGTGAGTATATCTGCTGGCATATCTGTAGAAGGTACGTGAAACAGTGAAACAATCTTTCGAGTCACAGCATCTCGGACAAAATGATATGATATGTCAATGTGCTTATTTCGCCTGTTCACTCCTTCGTTACCCGCAAACGCTATTGTACCAGCATTATCACACCCGATTGTAACTGTGCTGTCTTTCGACTTTCCCAATGCGTCTGCAAGAAGGCACCTGAGCCAAGCTGCCTCTTTGCAAGCCTCACACAGTGCAATATACTCCGCTTCGCATGTGGATTTCGCAACGACCGTTTGTCTCCTAGATGACCAACTAATAGCTCCCCCACACAGTTTGAACACATATCCACTGGTGGACTTTCTCGAGTCCAAGCAACCACCCCAGTCTGCATCGCTGAAGCCCTCTAGAGTTTGCACTGGGAGATTTCCATCTAGAATTACACCTAGTGAGAGCGTTCCTTTGATATATCTCAGAACTCGTTTGGCTGCTTGCCAGTGGTCCTCGCGAGGGTTCTCACAGTGTTGGGACAGTTTTCCCACCACATATGCAAGATCTGGACGTGACCCTACCATAAGAAACATTAAGCAGCCAATGATCTGTCGATATGGTACATCGCAATACGGGCTAGTTGACATCTCAGGGTGTAATCCTTGTTCCATCGGAGTCCTCACGGGATTGCAACTGGCCATACCAAAACGTTTCAAAATGGACTTGGCATACTCTGTCTGCGAGATATAGATCCGTCTAGGGACCCTTTTTCTACTTATTTCAAGCCCAATGCACTTTTTGGCCTCGCCTAAATCTTTCATCTCAAATCTCTTGTTCAGTTCACCTTTCATCCAGGTCACGGCTTTCAGGTCACTTCCCGCAAGAAGCAAGTCATCCACATATAGGGCAATCAGCATAACGCCTTTTTCTGATATGTTTGTATATAGACAGGCGTCACTTCTCGTAGTCTTGAAGCCAAGCGTGTGAATAGGAAATCGTCAATCTTTTTGTGCCATTGTCGACTCGCTTGCTTAAGACCATAGATAGCCTTGAGAAGTTTGCAAACATGATTGGGCCTGGAAGAGTCAACGATACCTTCAGGCTGCTCCATATAAATATCCTCTTCTAAGTCACCGTTCAGAAAGGCCGTGACCACGTCCATTTGATGAAGCTCTAAATCGAAGTGGGCTACAATCGCCAACAACAATCGAATCGTTGTAAATTTGATCACCGGCGCAAAAGTCTCTGAGTAATCAATCCCCTCAATTTGTTGAAAGCCCCGCACAACCAGGCGACCTTTTCCCTTTTGAGTCAACGTGCCGTTATCGTCCGGCATGTCCTTTACAGTAAATACCCAGCGAGAAGTTAGAATATTGGCACCTTCCGATCGTGGAACTAGTGCCCAGGTTTTGTTTTTGCGTTGGGACTCTAGCTCCTTATCAATCGCTTTCTGCCAGAACTGTGGTTGTGGTCCACCCATCGCCTCTTTAAAGGAGTTCGGTATGTTGATGTCGCCACAGGAAGGTGTGAGTAAGCTGGTTCCCACCAGGCCTGTCCACCACTGTCGGGGTGGGCGTCGTGAACGAGTGGAGCGGCGAGGTTCCACATCGCCGGGACCAGCATCTTGCTCACCACTCACTTCTTCTGGTTGCAAAGTCTCATTAGTTGAGTCGGGCTCAATACCTTGACTTTGAAAGTTCTCAACCTCCGCCGGTGACCCTGTTTCAATGCCATGTTCATTATCACCATTAGATGTTTCAGACTCAATTTCGTCAGTATCGGTCGCTCCACTGGGTCAACGTCCACGTCATTATCATCGGAAAAATGTTCATCGTAAGAGCAAGCCCCTGGTCTCGACTCATCGAACTGCACATCCCTGGAAATAACAATGCGATGTAAATTGTCATCCCAAATTTTGTAGGCCTTAGTTCCCGGCGGATACCCAACAAACATTCCCGTTGTTGCGCGGTCGTCAAGTTTACGCACCTCATTACCAGGCACCTTGTACCAGCATTGACATCCAAACACACGTAGGTGAGATACATCGGGCTTTTTCTTCATCCATAGGTGAAATGGAGTAACGAGACCACCCAAAGCTCTTGTCGTGACACGATTGCGAACGTAAACTGCGTTATCAAGAGCTTCAGCCCAGAAAGCTTTCGGAACCTTCATATGGGACAGCATAGACCTGACGAGATCAATCAGGGTACGATTGAGCCGTTCTGCCACACCATTCTGTTCAGGTGTGTATGCAGCGGTCGTTTGATGAACAGTTCCTTGTGACGATAGAAAGGATTGGAACTCTGAAGAAAGATACTCTCCTCCACGATCAGATCGAAGCACTTTCACGCGTTGACCAGTGTGTGTGAAGGCATATTGGGCAAACTTCTGATAAAAATGGAACGTTTCATCTTTACTCTTCATCGGATAGACAACACTCCAGTTTGAGTGGTCATCGATAAAAGTGACAAAGTATCTAGCACCACCTACTGACTGTACTTGGAGTGGGCCGCAGACGTCCGAATGGACCAAGTCTAGCAAATGTTTGGCCCTGCCTCCAGAGCGCTGTTTAGGAATCACAGCACGAGTTGCTTTTCCTAACACACACGCATCACATGTCACAGATTCACAGTCAGAAGATGAGCTAGCGTCTCTTGTTATATCTGAAGAGGAGATATGAAGTCCACTTACCACGTTCTTACGAGCCATGGACAATATTCCTTGAGTGTGAACGTGGGCCAATCTTTCATGCCATGTCTTCAAAGAGGCTTTGTGCGCCGAATGAACCTCGTTACATGTGTCAAGCACATACAGCTCTCCTCGACTTGTGGCAGTAGCCACGATGCAGTCACTCCTCTTCACAGTGCACTTGTCACGAACGAACTCAACGTCAAATCCATTATCGACCATCTTACGTACAGAGATTAGGGAAAAAGCAAAGCTTGGAACGTGCAGCACATTGGTGAGCTTGCATGACTTTTGAACTCCGCTCACTAAAAGCGTAATGGGGACGGTCCCGACTCCAGCTACTACTGCACACGCTTTTGTTCCCATTTCTACGCGGCTGTTTGAGACCTCCCTGTAGTCGGAGAACAGTCTCTTGTCAAATGTCATGTGTGCGGAGCATCCAGAGTCGATAAGCCAAGTGTTTGAGGTTATGTTGATACCAGAGTTATCTACCTTGTTCATCAGACATATGTACTCGACTTCATTAATTTCCAGATCTTCTTGCTCTTGAGCAATCATCGCAGTAGGCTTCTGTGACTGTATACGTAGGAACCGGTCAGGTGGCGGTGGTCGCCTTCCGTTGATGTCCTTTCCCCAGCAGCGGGCAGCGGAGTGTCCATTGTGACCACAGTTGGTGCATGTCAAAGTCGAAACACGCCTTGCCTCAGGGATGTGCCCAATAAGAGCAGACCTTGGCGGATTCTGCCTTCTAGTAAGCTCATCGATGCACGTTGCTCCTCTTGGAGCAGGCGACTTTTTACATATTCTACTCCGAACGTGTTATCTTCGGATCCAAGAGCGTCAAGCGCTACAATGAGATTTTGAAACCTCTGCGGAAGACCATTGAGAACTGCCATAGCCATTTCCTTGTCATCAATGATGACTCCCATTGACTTTAAGCGAGCTGCTAGGTGTCGCACACGTCCTATGTATGGCAAAACTTTCTCATTGTCTAGCATGGTGACCGTGTAGAAGTCTCTCCGGGCCGCCAGCTTATTTAGTAATGTGTGGCGCTCAAAAACTTCCAAGATGGCGTCCCACATTTCTTTGGCTGTGACAGCATCTCTCACATGATCCAGGTGATCATCGGACAGCGACAGGCCGATGATGGCCCGGGCCTTTCGATCCCCTTGCTTCCATGCCTTGTAAGTGGAAGATTGTTCATCTTCAGGAACGGTGCCATCAGTAATATACTGTTCCACATCGCGAAGGGCCAACAGGAGCTGAATCTTCTGTTTCCACACGTAGAAATTGGTATCCGTGAGCTTTTCGATCTTCATCGATCCTCCTCCTTGATCTTCTCCGCTACTCATTGCAATATTCTAGAGGTGCTAATGTTCTGTTCGAAGATCCCAAGCCGGGGACCGATAGTCCCTTGTAGTGGCAAGCCCACCTCTATAAGAACACAGCACACGAAACTCTAGACTAAAGCAAAGGCCAAAGACGTCGCTTCAAACAAACAAATGGATCTCTTTAAATTCTCTGGGACAAAACTACTTTCAAGTGTTCCTTCCCGTTCTCGTGACGCTTGAGAACCTCGTGGGAATCGAACACTCTATCACAAGCAGTACACCTAGGGGTCTTTTTCTTGTTTTTCTCTCTAGTCCTATGACCCTTAGAATTGATGTGATCGTAGAATGTCTGTGCGCTATTGCAGCTAATATCACAGAGCTTGCAGTACCTCTTGTTCCTCGGCGGAACTCTTCGTTTAGCCTTTAGTTCCTTCTTGGCAACTCGATCGGCGAGGGCTTTAGCTTTCTTTGCCGAGAGGCGTTGAACTTTCTTTATTGGCTTATCCAGAGGTACTGACTTACGAGGGATCCTATACCTTTCCCTAGACGAGGGAAGCGCGAGCGTCTTCGGCGGCGGTCCTTCTGGTTCGAGTACTTCGATCGATTCCACAACTGTCCTCCCCACAGATGGCAAAGTCCTAACTGTCGCAGCCCTGGGCACTCGGGGCACCAGGGCTAATTCCGAGTCTAGCACAACCCCGCAAAAGCAGGCACAAAAGTGGAAGTGATCGTCAGTAACAGCTTTTGGGATTATGAGTCTTTAGACCAACCAAAAGGTGCAAAGAGAATCACTTCGATGTGCAAAGAAATGGAATTATTCAAATAGCTTACCGGAACGAGTAGACATAATCAAGAGACTGAGATAGACAAAAAACAATGCAGCAACACACGGCGACTTACGGGGTTCAGAGAAAGAGACGGCGTTGAACTGGGCCCATAACCTAATGGGAATCGGAGAGGGTGAAGGACTTTGCTGGACGGATGAAGTTGCGGGCTTGGCTACCCAGAATTTACTCGGAACTCTAAAATCCTGGCCTTAAGTACAACCTACAACTACTTTCTAACTCACTGCGTCCACTAACAGAATCCCACAAACTGAGCCATTTGAGCGGATTTCAAGATCTTGGCCCGGTGATAACAGTCATTAGGGGCAAATTTGGAACTGCTTCCAAAGTTGACAAATTTGTGTAAATAGGTTGGCCCAATACACACATCAATACAGTACCTTATTTTGCAGACTTACCGGAAACGAATTCCCTTGTGCCAAAATAACGGACTCAATCCGTCATACGTAAAATAGAATCACATAACTGATTTTTGGATGCAGTCGGTCCAATCTTCATCATAATTACGAACCTCATACATATGATGGAATCACATAACTGATTTTTGGATGCAGTTGTACAAACCAATATCATAACTAGAAACCACATACGTATGATGGAATCACATAACTGATTTTTGGATGCAGTTGTACAAACCAATATCATAACTAGAAACCACATACGTATGATGGAATCACATAACTGATTTTTGGATGCAGCTGGATAAAACCGTAATCATAACTAGAAACCTCATACGTATGATGGAATCACATAACGATTTTTGGATGCAGCTGGATAAAACCCTTAATCATAACTAGAATCCTCATACATAATATAAAATCAAATACCTCTTTCTAGCAGTCATGACAGTATTGCCATAATTGATTCCTACTGTACAAACTCAGGTATAGTAAGGAGTACAGTACTTGGTATATTACGATGTACAGTGCGAAGTACAGTTCCTCATTTGGCACTAGTACAGTACGTGTACAACACTGCACAAAAGGTTTCTTCTCTTAGCTGTACCACGTGTACATCACATACACAACTGCCACCACGTACACGTGTACATAGCTTTCCTCAGCATATCTCTCATACAGTATCTCATCATCCACTTATAGTACCCTACCCTACGTAAAATCACCCCATAAACAACATTTTGCCCTCTAAATCGCTGATCTCTCAAAATCGTACTTTCGTCCCTGGGAACTTTGGATTTCTTCCGGAATGCCTTAGCGCCACCCTTCATTCAACACGTGTGCATGTGTACACGTGGAACATGCCTCATGCCTCTTATGAGGTTTGGCACCGATGTGGGGTCATGTGATCGTCTTGCCAAATCAACAA
>NADL03000251.1:0-67423 GCA_002205965.3 Kappaphycus alvarezii
CTACAAATTGTGAGGGTTGAAAACTCTATATAAGGGATGTTTACATGAAATGGTAGGAGTACTTGTGAGTCAGCATACCCAGCAGGGCGCTCAACAAATAAACTCGCACAAAAGCATAAAGCAAGTTGGCAGACAACTTCAAGTCAAGTCCCAGTAGTGGAAGTTGAGAGTAAACTTCAGACCCAAGAAAACTTTTTCCTACACTGCTCACAGCATCAGTGGTATAACCTGCCCCTTCATACTTGCTTGTAGCCTCTCAACTGTCTTCCTTATACACTCCTTTTAGCTCGGTCAACTATACCACGTAGCACTTTTGTCGCTTGCAAAACCTCCTTCTTGGGGTAGTTGGGTCTGAGTATCTCTTCTCCCGACGATTTACCCCTATCAGTACCCCGCACCTGCCTTCGCTCACGCTCTCCGCGAAATTGAATCGATGGTTTACAATACTCTTTGTCAAGACGCCTCCTTTGCCACTTCTCATCCCCCCTTCCTCCCCCCCGTCCCCGGTCGCCTCGACTAAGTGCCGACGTGACCCCCCCTCCGATTGATGCTGACGGGTTTACACTAGTGACGCGGGCTGGGGCTTCATCTCCAGACGCCTCTACCGTACTTCGCCCCACCCGGCTACTGTTGCCCCACCCGCGGGCGCCGGATACTCCGTACTTGAACACGTTCCGATTCCGGAGTCTATGGACGATGACCAGTAGGCCTCGCGTGGAACCTTAATACCGGCTGAACGCCAGTTACCACTCCGAATTTTGTCCTCTCTCCTCTCCATCTTTCAACTTCCGATCCCTTCCATCTTCTACTTACCCAATTCTCTGCGTTCCGATTTCCACAATGTCTTTTATTGCCTTCTGCATGCCTACAACCACGCACACTCCCCTGCATATCGCGTGAATGCCTCACCCGTCTCTTCGCAGTTGGTAAGCTGGTCCTTCGGAAAAACGGCCGGCGCGAACCCCGTAATCGCAACCGCGCCTCCGTCCACCGGCTTCTCCGATCCCGCATCCCATGGCCCTGGAAGGACGCTGGCGAACGCTCTACTCAGATGCACTGACGCCTTCGGTTCCCCATTTCCATCCACTTCTATTCCCACCCTCTCCCACCACCCGCTGCTGCTGCTTTCTCCAGCACGGGGCCCTCACTAAGGCTGTCGCCGCCCTGTGCTCTACTACCTCACTGGCACCGGTTACGCTCCATAACAAATCCCTCCTTGCTTCCCTGCATCCCACTCCAAGTGTCCGGTTACCCCAACTCCGCGCCACTTGCTGCCCCCGCCTTTGTCTTACGGAGGCCGAGGCTCGTCGCCAGCTCGCCTTCCTACCACACCACAGCTCTCCGGGCCCTGACGGCCTCCGCCCATCCGTCTTCAAATCCCTCTCCCATGCACCAGGCGGTGATACCACAGATCGCTCCGCCCTTTCTCAGCTCACAATCTTTGTGAACTCTGCCGTGGACGGCCGACTCCCAACTGAGCTCCGTCATCTCTTCGCCGGGGCTACCCTACTCGGCATCCCAAAGGCCCGCGGCGACAGTCTCCGCCCCATCGCCATGGGTACGGTTCTTCGACGCTTCATCTGCCGCCTCGTCGTTCGGCGCTTGTCTACACAACCCACCGTTGTTTCTTATTTCCTTCCTCACCAGCTCGCCGTCGGAGTCCGCCATGGAACAGAGCCACATTCATGCGACACGGGTTCTCTCCACCCGCCCTGACAGCGCCAGCTTCGCTCTCCTTCAAATTGACGCGTCAAACGCGTTCAACAAAATCGAGCGCCACAACATTCTGCTCGAGACGGCCAACCATATCCCTACCTCGCCCGGTTTGTGCACTACTTGTATGGAGGTGATTTCCACGCTCATGTTCGGTTCACACATCCTGCACAGTCGCACAGGAACCCACCAGGGAGATCCGCTCGGAAGCATCCTGTTCGCCCTTGGCATCCATCCATTGGTCACCCAGCTCTCATCACGCTTTCCCGCCATACGCCTAAACGCTTGGTTCGCCGACGACGGTACCGTCATCGTCCCTTTCAACCTCGTTTCTGAGGTTCTTTGCTTCATCTCAGACCGTGAAAGCCACTAGGTTCTCTATCAACATGGCCAAAACAACGCTATGCGTCCTGGCCCGGATCCCCTCCTCGAGTCCCTTCTGTGTGCCATACCCTGCACGAAACGTTCCCAAATGTGACAGTCCTCGGATCCCCAATCGGCACCCCGCAAAGCTGCCAGTCTTTTCTTGCCTCCCGGGTACATGCCATTTCCGAGGTTTGGTCGCGCATCTCCGGATTGAATGGCCCTCAACTGGGCTACCAACTACTGCGACACTGTGCCAGTTCCTGCCGCCTGATCTATGTTCTTCGCTGCACCCCGCCGCATCTCACTCTTTCCGGAGCTCAAACCGTTGACTCTGTAATGCGAAGGGTGTTCGAAGACATGCACCGTCGTCTCCCAGACAGTGCCTGGCTCACCGCCTAGCTTCCACTACGTATGGGAGGGCTCGGACTCCCCTAACCGAAACCATCGCAGAGGCATGCTACGCTGGCTCTGTTCTCTCCTCCTACCCACTTCTTCGCCTCCTCCTCGGTGATTGCTTCGACGTCTCATCCTTGATCTCAATGCCTCTCGCCTCTATCCGGGCCAAATACAGCCTCCCCGACAGTTTCTCCCCCAGAGCCGTCCTTGCTGGCCTCCGCGCCTCTTCCTTGCCCCGGCCTGTCTGACCTCCAGACAACCGCTACTGCTGAGATCACAAAGGCGCTTCGCGCCAGACTCCTCTCTTCCGTCGACCTCTTCTCCTCCGAAGGCTCCCGGCTACTCCGCCGCCTAGCTTCCGTCGCTTCTTCCCACGCCTCCTGTCCCTTCCAAAACCTCCCGTAGAGCCATCTCGGTACCTGGACCGCTCCTGAAGTCTGGCGAACCATGGTTTGCTCCGTCTTGGTGTCCCATCTTCTCTGGCACATAACTCTGCACCTATTGCGCCGGCGGCTCCATTCGGCGCCACAATTGTGTTCGCGACCGCCTCATTTCCGAGTTATCACGCTTATCAATTGGGATTCGCCCTGTGATAGGGTGAATCGTCGGGAGAAGAGATATTCATAACCAACTACCCAAGAAGGAGGTGTTGCAAGCGACAAAAGTGCTACCGTGGTATAGTTGAACGAGCAAGAAGGAGTATATATGAAAGAGAGATGAGAGGGCTACAAGCAAGTATGAAAGGGGCAGGGTCTACTACTGATACTCTGTTAGCAGCGTAGGAAAAAGGTTTCTTGGGTCTGAAGTTGACTCTCAACTTCCTACTACTCGGGACTTGACTTCCACAACAGGAAGCAGTTCAATCAGCTTATATAGACTTTTGAGTATCCCTAAAGTCTCAAAGAAACATACTAAGAACCATAAAATGCATCAAATGGAATCGTGTGAACGAAAAAGACTAACAGCAGATACTATCAGGATAAATATCTAGATTCTTTCCTTCAAATCTTAGTCCTCTACATCAGAGCCAAACAGTTCCCCCAAAATCCATTCCACCCACGCAGTCCACACAAATATCCGCGAACGGCTTAGAATTCTCCATTGCCTCCTGTGAAATATCTGAACCACTGAGGACGTCCCCATCCGGTTCCGGAGTCGGAACCACCTAGTCCATATTTTCTGGCCCTTCCCATCTAATCCAGCACTTTCCATGTCTCCCTCCCCTCATCCTCCTCTTCCTCTTCTTCTCTTCTCTCTTCATCCTCGTCAGAAGAGTCAGAGATCACAATTACTCCCTCAGTCTCCCCTCCCTTCTCCATGGGAGCCCCCAACCGTTATACACTAGTGGTTCCCACGGATCCATCTATTAATGACATTGTCTCTTAAAATAAAAAATCAACTCGTGAATTTGCCACACTCATCCAAATTTAAAATATCTTGCAAATTCAGAAACTGTAAGGATATCTTCCAAATCCCGATACTGTATCCAAATTTGGTCCTCCTCTAGACTTTTTTTCGTGTGCAAATTTTGCGCACATCACCCTGTCCGGGAATGGACCTTCCGCAAGACTTGCCCCGACCCTCCAACTCCCGCCGACGCCTCGACATCTACATCGATGATGTCCAGTTCTCTCCCATCCCCCAGGGCTACGACGTCACTTTCATCAGCCTCACTCCGGTCCATACGCCCAACAGCGGATTCACACGCCCCTCGCTGCCCTTACTGCATCTGAGCGCGCGAAATCTCACCGCTATGGCCACCTCTGCGCCGAACTACGTATCGACTTCCACCCGATGGATTTCGATATATACGGGTCTGCCGGTCCCGGTGCCGAACGAGGTCTGTCAAGAATTGCTGAGTAAATCGCTCTACAAAAGGCAGTAGCCCTGCCTTCGAGCGCGATCGCTTGTTCACGATTATCAGTTCGCTCATACAACAACGAACTTCTGTCGCGATCAACCGACGACAACTCAACCGCTCCTGGCTCGGATAGATTTTTCCCCTTTTGAGGGCCCCTAGCCCCCCTTTTCTGCTTGGTAAAGTCGTCTTCTTCTTCTTCTCCTAGACCTCCTACTGTAGCTGGCCATAGGGGCATATATCCGCTACCTTCCAGTAGCGGTCAAAAAGATAAATATTTGAATAATATTTGAATACGAAATACAAAACATACAGTACCAACGTTTGGACTGACAAAACTACCGCTAAATGCACCCACCCCAACAGGTGCCTTGCTATCACCTTGCGATGGCAAAAGCGGCAGCTTGAGCGGCTAATTGGACCGCCAAATGTCCCTGTGGTTCAAAGGACCACCAAAGGTGACTTCATTAGTGTAGATATGTCGCTTCTTCAGTGTTTGACGTGGAGGCTGCGGCGGGAACTGTGGCGAAGACTGTGGCGAGGATAGCTGCTAGAACTGCTGCGAGGACTGCTTCGAGGACTGTGGCGGTGGCTGCAGCGGCGATTGAGCCTCCAGTCGATTTTTCAATGCCCTGGTCAGCTCTTTGAACGCAGCACTGGCCGCGCAAGCTGCCGCGATTTAAGTCTCTAACTCTTTCATGCTGAATGTAGCTTGCTTGACCAGTGGTGACTTGTCTTCCACAGCCATGCTTCTCCGATATTTCTACATTCTGATGCGCGCCTGAGGCGCCGTCCCTTCGATTATGCCCATTCGAAACTGACGGCTTCTTGCACTTGTTATATAATGTTGCATTTACTTGCAGCAGTTTGTAGAAACGCTGTATTAAACTAGTATTAAAGCCTCACACGGTCTGCTCTGCTTGACTTTCAACCCTTTCCCGCCAAGTCGACTGGCCCTCGCACAACCTCATACCGGTCGCCAACTCCTGCTGTCTTTAACAATTGGAAGTCAAATTCCTTCACCACGGTATCCTGTCGGCTAGTCCATCGCAGGCCGTTTTGCGAATATCCGCTGGTCACATCGATTGTCGATGGGCCTCTTGCACTCCGCGCATTGCAGCGACACAGTGTCGTCAAACACGTGAACGCCCGGGTGGGGGCCTCGCATCACTGACCACATCTTATCATAGGTTCGGCTGAATGCAGACGGATGTGCGTTGAGAAATGTTGCAGCAGGCGTCCCTAAGAATTCCTGGCGGCGGATTATTTTCTGACCATCAGCTTTAGAGTTCAGCCAACGGATTGGAAACCTCTCCTCTTCGTCTTCTTTCCAGAATACCCTTGCTGCAGGCTTGCACCGGGTCCGATGCCAAATGCTGTGTGCATATCCTGGCTTTTTGCCAGACTCCCCGCTGTCAGTGTTTCCGAGAGGCCACCCCGTCAGTCAGAGGAGCTTGGGTGGAGTCGTCGATGTACTATGGTCTCCTGCAGATTCTGTATACTCCCTCCACCACATTTTACTGCTGCCAAAACTTCAAACAGTATTGCAGCCTTAAAATTCCGACATGAAACTTAGTCGTCCATGCCAGCAGTCCCGAAACATAAGGGCAAACTAGACAAGATGGCTATCAGCATGTGCACAGCTTTGTGCACGGTGCTGGGCTACGCCAGGATCGTCCGGGCATCTGACCTGTTCTACGTGCGCGGCGCCCGCCTTGCAATGCGCTTCTTGGCAACTGCACTCGAATTTCTCCTCCAGCAGCTCCATCTTCAATTGCCACTTCAAAACCGCTTTCCTACTCTCTCGGACACTTGGAGCCCGAGGCCCTGGCAATGGACCTGATAGACCGTACTATTTCCTATTCAGGTCATCCACAAGCTCTAGGAAGAGGACGTACGGAAAGCACGACCCCGACCTGCCTGCCACTCCGACAGCTCCATCCGACTTAGCGGGAGGCGTAATTCTCTCTTCAAATCGCGCCTGCTCTAGGTTAAGCGCCCATTCATCCAGAGCCATTCATGTCTCTACTATTCTCCACCCGAAGTGGGATGTGTCGATTGCCAGCAAACTGTGCTGTTTTGTGATATTACGCGACATCGTCCCCGTACTCAATCCATGTCTTCTGATTCTCTTCATCTAGATACGAGATGGCTACGTTCTAGCTCGTTCAACCTATGCATCTGAGCAAGCGTTTTCCTTAATTCAGCGAAGGTTATGCCTCCCACGCGCAATGAGTTCGTGGATACTCCCTAATCCACCTTGACGCCTTTTTCATGTCCCTGCCTAGCTGGGCAGTTTTGCAAAGCATGTACCATTATAGAATGCGTCATGTTACCATTGGCCGTATTTTGCCCCCACTCCCCCACTTGATTAGATTTTGGAGGCACTTGGCGTTTACCGCGCCGAGGGACGCCTCGCGTAGCCAGCGCTTTCTCTGCACCATGAAATTGCACGTCAGCTTTGGCTTTCTTGAAGTGGCGGACATGGGCCTTGCTGTCAGCCTCTGCAGTCTCGTCACCCCCCACCCTTTTCCTGTTGATCTTGTTGCGGCCCAGAGTCTCGTCCGCGGTATAGTTTTCCTAGCTCTGTGAGAGGTAAATCGTCGGGAGAAGAGATATTCAGAACCAACCACCCCAAGAGAAGAGGTGTTGCAAGCGACAAAAGTGCTACCGTGGTATAGTTGAACAAATAAAAAGGAGTTTATATGTGAGAGAGGTGAGAGGGCTACACGCAAGTACAAAAGGGGCAGGGTCTACCACTGATGCTCTGCGACCAGCTTAGGAAAAAGTTTTCTTGGGTCTGAAGTTGACTCTCAACTTCCTACTACTTGGAGCTTGACCTGAAGTTGTCTGCCAACTTGCTTGACCTCTCAAGGAGGAAGCACTTTACTCAGCTTATATAGACTTTTCGGCTAGTCCTAAAGTCTCAATCAAACATACTAAATACCATAAAACGCATAAAAGGCATCTTGTGGATGTGATTGGCCAGAGGGAAGATATTATCAAGAAAATATCTGTATCTACTCCTCACAATCGTTATCTTCAAGATCACAGAACCAAATAACTCCTCCAAAATATCCGTAATCTCAATGCAATCCCTACAAATTCCCTCAAACGGCTCAGAATGATAAATGGCTTCATCAGACATATCAAGATCCTCCAACCCTTCCTCGCGACCCTCAGCCTCCGCGCCACCCCATCCGAAGAATCCGAGATGACGATCACGCCCTCACTATTCCCTCCATACCCCACAGCAACTTCCCCACGATTATACACCATCGGTTCCCACGGAGCTACAAAGTCTTCCTCATCCTCGGATCCCTCCACGTCCGACTCAGTCCCCTTTGACTCCTCCTCCCCCCCTCCAAGAAGTGCCGACGAACCCACTCCCGAACACGCTCACGGTCCATTCTGAAGTAGTCGTCGTAGTCTGTTGGCCATTATTCATTAGGGCTAGGCCGTTGATGGGCGCGAGAGGGCAGCTTTTGGTGATGGGGGCGGAGGGGCGAAGGTTATTCATTCTGATAGACGTAGGGGAATGGGAGGCAATGTAGGGTGTTTTGGGGGGGAGGGTGATGAGTAAAATGATCGGGGACATTTGGAACTTGGAATAAAGGGGTTAAATAGGCTCCGGGGCAGGTTCTATAGATTAGGAATAGGTAAAAAAATCTGCAAGGGATTTGCAGTAGTGCATTTGCGCCCTTCTTCTCAAAAAAAGGTGAATTTGGAGGAGGAAGTAAGCTAAAAGAGAAAAGGAACTTGATTCGGGTCGATTCAGAGGGCTAAATACAGTATAAAAATATCTAGATAAAAATGGAAGTAAATTTGGAAATGACGGTGGGAGAAGTTAGGGGCGGGATCGTTGTAGGTTGCTGGATTACACAAAGGGAGGACCATTTCCTGTATTACATGAAGGGAGGACCATTTCCTGTATTACATGGAGGGAGGACCATTTTCTGTATTACACGCCCCCTTTCTCAAGGCGAACGTCCCGTGTCGTCACTGCTCTTCTTCTGTTTCCGTTAGTGTTCGCTGTCTTATCGATAAAATTATATGGTCTCTCAACGTAATTGGTACTCAACTGCATTACCAAATGATGCTCTAAAAAGTAGGTTCGCATTACTGGTACACCCGTAGCATAGCCTCATATATTGGTTTGATAACATCGAGATGGGGTTGAAACATTCTTCTTCCGTGACTCTTCCGAATCTTCCAAGAGTGAAAAAATATTGTGATATGCAAACTCTTCTGGAGAGATGCCGGAGGAATGGATGCCATAAGAAAAGAAGACGCGCATCATCAAGAACGAATCTTCGTAAGATAAGTGCGGTCCATGTAGCGCCCTAAAACATAAAACAGATGCTTATCATGAAATAAAGAAGCGATAGTTCTGCCATCGTTCGTCCTCGGAGAGATTAGCGCAGCCAAAAATATATCTTCTTCTTCCGACTGTGTGTATGCTGTGCATGGTTTGTGAAGAGCTAGAGATGAATTGTGGTGGACGTGTCCCGATGAATGGCCGCGACCAGCTCCTGACGTACTGGGTCCTGCACGAGGTCCTCTCGGGACGACCGCGGAACCTCTTCTGGCGGGTTGTTGTCTCCCGAAGGTCCTCCTCTGGTCATCATCACTGCTTCAGGAGGATCCTCGCCGCCTCCAACGTTCCCAATTTGTGCAGAGAAACGTAAGGTTCCCATAGAGGATAACGGGACCAGTCTGTATTCCATATCCGGGAAGGCGTAACCTCTCAGTCGCACATCTTGGTTGTTCTTGAAAATACGTAAATCGGACGGACAATGTTCAGATACGTTTGCGATAAGTCTCCGGCAGCTACCATTCCATATCTTCCTATAGAGTAATGATATATTACTCCACAAACTCTGACCTGCCTGCTTCCGTGAACCTTCCGTTTTGGAATGAAAATAGAACTTTATTAATAGTCGGAAATCTCTTCTTGAGGTAGCAATGGTCCGTTCAACGTACGGAAACATAGACATATATTAATGTAGAAATGGATGATTACGTGTAGTTCGTAGTAGTCCCGCGTAATCGAGATGATCCATTCCCAGGCCCTTTTTCCTCCCATAGGAATCATTCTATAGTTAAAGATGAGTATGCCCCGTGGTTGCGCATAGTCCTGTGTGAGAAGGAATTCTTCAGGCCTCTGATGGTAAGGGACCAGACGACGTGCATGGATGGCCCTCCTTGATCTCTTCCCTGAGCTTGAACAGAGCTGATAGTGCGGGTGTCTTTCCTCCGTGACGATGCAAGGGTTCGAGTACTTGGTTTGGAAGGCCGGCCACTTCACAGCCTGCTGCATTGCTTTTCCATGTACTACAAGTACTTTAGAGCCAACTGAAAAGGTTCTGACTGCAGGTTCTGCATCCTTATTTCTTGTCTGTGTTAGCGCGCGGTGTGATCTCCAGCCTTCGGTGGCCAGTAGTTCAACTTCCCTACTCTCTTCATCGATAATATTTGTTTCCATGTCTCTCTGTAACATTCTAGGAGCCCTTCCGTACATTAGCTCGAATGGTGAGCGTCCATTTCTTCCTCTTCTTCGACGATAGCCGTATAACACTTTTGGTAAGGCATCTTCCCACTGGATTTCATTCTCCGACATAGTTTTCGATATTGCTCGTTTGATGGTTCCAACCATCCTCTCCGCTTTCCCGTTGGACATAGGAGCGTATGCGAGAACGGTCTTCAGCTGAATCCCTTTCTCTTCCAAAAAACGAAGCAGTGAAGTTGCAGTAAAACAAAGGGCGTTATCCGAGATGATCCTTTTTGGAAGACCAAACGGTTCAATTATTTCTTTTTCGATGAATCTCAGTACCACCTCAGCATTTGCCTCCTCAACTGCAACTGCTATTGGCCATCCAGTAAGATGTTCCACCCCTATAAGGAGATATTTGTTTCCGGAAGAAGTTTCCTTGAACGGGCCCGCAAAGTCAATTGAGAAGGTTTCAAAGAGACCGGAAACTGGAAAACTTAGAGTTGTCTTATACTTCCGTATTGGAGTGAATTTTTGCAGTTGTCGCAGCTTTTCACGAAATATAGACGTCCTTATGGATACGGGCCACCAGAATCTCTCAGTTACGAATTTTTTGGTTGTTTCGAGATCCCAATGCCCTACTCATCATGGAAAGTCCTCAAGATCTTCATTCTTTCTTTCAAAGGGGCCACTAGTCGGGGACCGGCTTTAGTGTGCCGGAAGAGTTTCCCATTCCACAATGTAAAAGCCTTTTGATTCCTGCGTACCCAATTTCTGTGTTCAAGATCAACCTTTCTCATTTCTAGTCCATCGAGGAATTTGATCAGTCCGTGAATATTAGCTTCGTACTCGTTATCGTTCGGCGCAACTGCCTCGGCGACTCCGACGATGTCCTCGAAGCTTTTTCATTTGGAATCAGTGCGTCCCTCAAGCGGGATAGGTAATCGGCAGGCTGATTATTGCGTCCGGGTCTATACACAATTTCAAACCGATATTCTGCGAAAATGTCGAGCCATCGGGCCAAGCGGTGATGTACATCCTTCTTTTGGAATGCTGTCTTAAGTGCCTGGTGATCAGTTATCAAGACAAATTTCTCGAGTGATAAAAGGTATACGCGAAACTTTTTCAGCGCGAAGACGACAGCTAGCGCTTCTTTCTCGCAGACTGAGTATCTCTTTTCCGCATCATTCAGAGTTCGGCTTGCGAATTGAACAGGGTGTAGTCTTCCGTTTTCATCTTTTTGGGACAAAACGGCACCCAAAGACCGTTCTGAGGCATCTGTCTCCACAACGAATGGTCTCTTGAAATCTGGGTACATGAGAACTGGGGGACACATAGCTTATCTTTAAGCTCCTGAAATGCAGTTTCCATTTCCTTGTTCCAGTAAAATTTTCCGTTCTTCGTAGTGCTGGCATGTAACGGTGCTGCAGTCTTGGCGAAATCTTTGATAAATCTTCTGTAATATGAGGCCAGTCCTAAGAAGCTTCGGACCTCCGTCTTTGAAGCGGGCCTTGGTGCCAACTTTATTTTTTTCGTTTTCTCTGGATCCACTCTAATTCCCTCTTGGTCGACGATATGACCGAGTAATTGGATAGAAGTTTTCGCAAAGAAGCATTTGCTCAACTTAATTTTCAAGCTATACGATATCCTCTCCACAACTGTCTTGACGTGCGAGATGTGCTGATCCAATTTTCTGAGAATATGACGACATCATCGATATAGACTCTTGCGAATGGAAGTCCTTTCAAAACCTCGTTCATCATTCTTTGGAATGTAGCTGGTGCATTCATGAGACCAAAAGGCATCACTTCGAACCTGAAGTACCGGCTTTGCTGGTAAAGGTTGTTTTTTCCTTACATTTTTCATCCAATGGAATCTGCCAATAGCCAGTGTAAAGGTCAATTGAGGTGAAATATCTCCCGTCCTTCAGGTCCTCGAGGAGATCTCCTCCATGTTCGGAATCGGAAATCGATCGGGTATCATTCTCTGGTTCAGTTGTCGGTAATCGACGCAAAAACGCAGCTTTCCATCCTTCTTTGGTGCTACCACAACTGGAAAGACCATGGGGATGAAACTGGTCGAATAATATCATTTTTCAGCATACTTGTAACATTTTCTGAGATAAATTGGTCATATTTTGGCGGTTGACGTCTAGGCCTGTGGTAAATCGGTTGAGTGTCGGTAAGTTCAAATGAGTGAGTGACCGGTACACTTGCTTGTCTTAATCTGAACGCTCCATGCAATTACTTCGGAAGATGTTAACATGTCGGATATTTTCATTGAGGCGGGGGCGGAAGGTGCTGCACTTTTCCTTGGATTTCTGCCATTTGGCGCCCTTTTTCTTCTTGATCTCCCTCAAATTTTGAAGGACCTCTTCCGGCGTGCTCACATCTTCAGATATGGAATCCGATATATTCTTTTTTCCTTGCAATTGTAATCTTCTTTCATGCTCCGAATTCCGTCCTTTGATTCGATATTATCGCAAAAAGAAACACATTCAGGTGTCACACTACCTAGAATTCCAGTCTTCATCTGTTTCAAACCCAGAATCATAATCATCCCATGCCATGTTCAGTATCCCCCGAGCGTACCCTTTCCACTTCCGAAAGTGTTAGTTGGTTCGAATCTTCGCTGTCATAGCTAGAAGTGAAATCTTCACTGTCCGTTTCTTTCAAATCTTACCGGATGTGTGCTTTTGTCGAAATCCAGGGGCATCTTCACGGTTCTGCCGTCAACATTAACTGAAACGATTTGGTTGCCCAAGTCAATGCAGGTCCCTAGTCTTTCCATGGTAGGGCAGCCAATGATTGCATCGAAAGGGAGATCAGGCATGACAAGAAAGTCTACATCAACTTTAGAGTCCCCAAAGAACACGGAAACCTTGTCAACAGTGCCCATGCATTTTGATACGGTTCCATCCGCCACAGTTATTTCGAGTAGTTGGAATAATTTCAAGACCTAGATCTGTCACCAAAGTTTCTGAAATAAGGTTTGGAACAGCGCCCGAATCGAAAAGAGCTTGGGTTTCATTCCCAATACTTTGACTGGTACAGTTTAAGACGTCTTGGTGCTGTCGAGGCCGATTGAAGAAACAGTTTCTTACCCTTAGCGGACTTATTAGACCTGATAATTTTTTTGAGTTCTTTTCTCGCGTCCTCTGCGTCGCCCCTCAAAAGTTGACCAAACGTTATCCCAGTTGGGGCTGATGCAAGCTCAGCCACCAAATTGTACTTCTTCATATTCTAGTACGTCCTTGGGATATTCTTAAATTTCTTACTCTTTTTCGTCTTCTTGGCCGGAGTGACTCCCACTCCTGGAACAACTTGATCAGACCTCTTGGTTCGAGGAGGTACAGGTGCTGGGATATGCTCCAGCATTCCATAATCTAGCCTAGGTTTCTTCGATAAAATGTTCCCTTCCCCATCCCTTTTTGTCACATTGACTTGACTAATCTCTTCAGCGATGGATACGTTACCGGCATCCGTCAACTTTGATCCTTCTTTTGTAAGATTTTCACCTCTGGTCCTGACTCACTCCTTGTCCGATAAATTTGCTCTTCTGTTGTCTTTAGACCAGCAGTTACTTTCATGATGCCCATATCGACCGCACTTTCCACAACGAGTGTTTCTATGTGGATTATCAGGACACCTATTTGCAAAGTGTCCAGGCTTGTGACAGTAGGAACAGACTTCTGCGGCCTTGGGGCCCCAGACTGGTTCTTCTTAATGGTAAGAGTAAGGCTTTCCAACTGCGAGGTTATCATGTCAAGTCGATTATCGAATCGGGTTTCCAACCTTTCTTCCAAGTTTTTGACATCGCTCCTGACTGATTCCAATGCTGCTGCGCTAGTAGCTGGCCTTTGATAATTCTTTTCAGGATGTACGATCGGCATAGATGTACGGGTTTCCCTCGGTATTTCACTTAGTGACTGAAACGTCTCCGAATTTTTGACAAATTCTACTATGGTACCCTTCAGTTCATTAAAAGTGTGAGGGCCCTTGATGAGGAGGAAATCGGAGAGCCGCTTATCCCCCATCGCCGCCTTACGCAGCATTCCGTACTTGGCTTGGGCGTTGAACCCAGCCTTTTCATAGAGATCACACAAGTATACCAATGAGCTTAACAAATCGTCGAAGTTGAGCCGGGCCTCTATGGCGGTACGAATCATCTCATCTGGTTCTACCTCCTTAGCATATTCTTTCACAAGCCACTCACATACCTCACCGAAGTTACGCCCATTCCCGTTAAGAGACCACCCGTTGATAAACTTGGCCTTATATTTGTGCTTTGCGTCACCATGAAGATAGGCGAAGATACTTTCGGCCTTCTCTTCATCGCTCTTCTCACGCATCACAACGTTGACATATGTATAGAAACTCCTCAACGTCTTCATTCTTGCCCCCTGTGAACGTTATACGAGCAGCGTTGAGATCCATGATTACAGAAAAGAAATCCCCTCGAATGGTTCCCTAAGACTGCTCAACTCGAATACCTCGGGTGCAACCCCTCCACAAGAGTACCAAATGATAGGTAAATCGTCGGGAGAAGAGATATTCAGAACCAACCACCCCAAGAAGAGGTGTTGCAAGCGACAAAAGTGCTACCGTGGTATAGTTGAACAAATAAAAAGGAGTGTATATGGGAGAGAGTTGAGAGGGCTACAAGCAAGTATAAAAGGGGCAGGGTCTACCACTGATGCTCTGCGACCAGCTTAGGAAAAAGTTTTCTTGGGTCTGAAGTTGACTCTCAACTTCCTACTACTGGAGCTTGACCTGAAGTTGTCTGCCAACTTGCTTGACCTCTCAAGGAGGAAGCACTTTACTCAGCTTATATAGACTTTTCGGCTAATCCTAAAGTCTCAATCAAACATACTAAATACCATAAAACGCATAAAAGGGCATCTTGTGGATGTGATTGGCCAGAGGGAAGATATTATCAAGGAAAATATCTGTATCTACTCCTCAATCGTTATCCTCAAGATCAGAACCAAATAACTCCTCCAAAATATCCATATCTCAATGCAATCCCTACAAATTCCCTCGAACGGCTCAGAATGATAAATGGCTTCATCAGACATATCAAGATCCTCCAACCCTTCCTCGCGACCCTCAGCCTCCGCGCCAACCCCATCCGAAGAATCCGAGATGACGATCACGCCCTCACTATCCCCTCCATCCCCCACAGCAACTTCCCCACGATTATACACCATCGGTTCCCACGGAGCTACAAAGTCTTCCTCATCCTCGGATCCCTCCACGTCCGACTCAGTCCCCTCTGACTCCTCCTCCTCCGCCTCCTCCAAGAAGTGCCGACGAACCCACTCCCGAACACGCTCACGGTCCATCCTGAAGTAGTCGTCGTAGTCTGTTGGCCCATTATTCATTAGGGCTAGGCCGTTGATGGGGCGAGAGGGGCGGCTTTTGGTGATGGGGGCGGAGGGGCGAAGGTTGTTCATTCTGATAGACGTTGGGGAATGGGAGGCAATGTAGGGTGTTTTGGGGGGAGGGGTGATGAGTAAAATGATCGGGGACATTTGGAACTTGGAATAAAGGGGTTTAAATAGGCTCCCGGGGCAGGTTCTATAGATTAGGAATAGGTAAAATAAATCTGCAAGGGATTTTGCAGTAGTGCATTTGCGCCCTTCTTCTCAAAAAAAGGTGAATTTGGAGGAGGAAGTAAGCTAAAAGGGAAAAGGAACTTGATTCGGGTCGATTCAGAGGGCTAAATACAGTATAAAAATATCTAGATAAAATGGAAGTAAATTTGGAAATGACGGTGGGAGAAGTTAGGGGCGGGATCGTTGTAGGTTGCTGGATTACACGAAGGGAGGACCATTTCCTGTATTACATGAAGGGAGGACCATTTCCTGTATTACATGAAGGGAGGACCATTTCTGTATTACATGGAGGGAGGACCATTTCTGTATTACACTCTGCCTTCCACTTCTCCCCATGACCCGACACCGGGTGGGCACAACCGATTCCACCGCTTTTTTCCGGGGAGTTGGTTATTCTGACTCTGCTCCACCCCCCTTTTCACTACTGAAAAGGCTCCGTGTGGCGCTTGGTACAGCACCATTCTCCGCTCGGAGTACCTGCTACTACAAAGCTTGCACAAAGTCCGTGCTCCGTCTGGACCATCCATCATTGCTGGCCTGACGGATACAGCAACTTTGCAGTTTCGAGGCCCACGCTCATGGCCTTTTGCCCAACTTAAGACTTTGTTTTTCCAAAGTGATTTAAGGTTGCAAGTGTTCATCGACGGAGGGCTCACGAGTCCCTGCATTATTTCCACAATAGGCCTCAAGAGATTCTTCGCTGTCCCAACTCTCCCATATGGTGGAACCCACATGTCTACCAGCGAGCGAAGCACGTTTGAAATTACTGATACTTTCTCGAATGGACATCTTGATACAGCTGCAGCTGACAGTTGCGATATTCCACGAGTGCAGCGATGCCGACTCTTACAGAAGCGGCGAGAGCGTTGCGAAGGACGTAATGCCGGCGAGTCATGCCGTCTCTGCTCTTTCAGATCAAAGCTAGCTGGCCGCTTGGATCCAAGGGCGGGCGCGACTGGAACAGGCGACGAGCGTCCGCAGACATAGACAGGATGAAGGCGAAGTGTATGTGATGGGTCTGTGTGAGACCTTGCCGCTCGTATCCACCTGCCACTCGTAGCAAGATCTCACATGCACCAGCACGTGCACTTAGGAGGCGAGTTTCTTGACTTCTGCTTAGCTATTTTATACCCATGCATACTGAATGTGGGCAATTTTAACTGCATGTTGTGAATTTTTTGACTCATTGTTGGCGAGCTGGCGCTTGCGGCGCCTGCTGCTGGTTGGTCTTCAGCATCTTCCAGGATGACGTTTCTTGCCGGGAGTACCAGGTTGAACGGAGTAGTCTGTCGCCGACCTATATGTAGCTAGCTGCGATCGACGGACTTCTCATGTGCATCCACGGATTGCGTTGTGATTTCTTCAGCGTATGCAAGGCGTCGAAGGAGTATATCTGATTGTTCCAGTTTCGTTGAGTGCCAACTCTTCGCTGCTTCGTTACTTGATGTGTCCAGCAATCTCCTGAGCCGGTATTGTGCCTTCTCAATATTTTGCGCTGGCGATCCTTCTAACCATAGTCAGCTATTTCTTGCGGATGTCCCCAACCACGTCGAACTTCTTCCCTGGACTGCTTCGAGCAGTCGAAGCTTGACGGTGAGCCGATCCACGCAGGGGCGGTCGCGTACGATTTCCAGCACAGATTGCTCTACAGGGACAAAGGACTGGATTTACTGCACGCCGGTACCCAGTCTGCAGACAACATCCCACCAGGGGGTTTTCTGTTTGGTGCCGATTCAAGAGACAATTCCCGTCGTTTGCACCGGACACACGTGCCCCAGGCCCTCATGCCCTGTGAATGTTGATATTTATGGGGACCACCTGTCAGTAGGCAGATGTCGCATCGCTCGTCATGACGCTCAAGTTCGATGATTGGCGGCCGATCTGTCCAAAGCCGTCCGCCACTCTGTGGTAAAGCCCAGGCCACGAGTTGGACATCGTCAGCGCCGAGACATTCAAGCCGTGGGATCCATGGCAGGATTGATTTCCTGAATGTTACCTTCATTAACCCCTCGGATATATCTTCCAAGAGTAAAACACCTGTGGACACCATCTTTTAGCCACCGCCACCGGAATGCTCATGCGGAAAAATCAGGCGCCTCACTTCGCGCAAACACCTCATCTCAAGAGGTTTGTTAAAGAAAGTGAGAACGAGTGCCGCCCACTTCTCGCTCTCATCGTAGTCCGTCTGACCAAGGTGCTCCATGCTCTTCTTGATGAGCTCCCTTGCTGCCTGCACTTCTTCCCGACTGTACTCCGAGTTTTCTTCGCCATCACAATCGGAAAGCGAGGAAGTCATCCGCCAAGCTCGGGCGTCCAGGATCCGTTAACTCGTATCGTCAAGCACCCCGCAAGTTGGACCCATAACTTCCTCGCTTTCCAATTGTGATGGCGAAGAAAACTCGGAGTACAGTCGGGAAGAAGTGCAGGCAGCAAGGGAGCTCATCAAGAAGAGCATGGAGCACCTTGGTCAGACGGACTACGATGAGAGCGAGAAGTGGGCGGCACTCGTTCTCACTTTCTTTAACAAACCTCTTGAGATGAGGTGTTTGCGCGAAGTGAGGCGCCTGATTTTTCCGCATGAGCATTCCGGTGGCGGTGGCTAACAGATGAGGTCCACCAAAGAAGCGAGTGCGGAAAATTGGAGAGGACGAAGGTATCTACAGTACGTATGTCATTATATCTTGATTATTACATAAAGGTGTGAATGACCATTAGGGTTTTGCTGCGAATGAAATTCCAACAACAAACGAGTCCATGAAAGTACAGTACTGTACTACAGAACTGTACTGCTGCGGCTACCTCAAACAGTTAGCCACAAGCGGTTGACCAAATTGTGTTTTCACAATCTGATGTCCTCTATGGTCCAGGACCACGGAGACACAGGCGTTTATATAGACTTCATAGGTGGCCCTAGGGCCATATATTCGCTATCTTACAGTAGCATCAAAAAAGAAATATTAGAATACGAAATACAATACAGTACAAACAATTGGACTAACAAAACTACCGCAAACTGCACCCACCCAACAGCTGCCTCGCTATCAGCTTTCGACCATGTGCGACGAGCCGGGGGAGTGTGACGGCAGCTGCGTTGAATGCGGCGATGGCAAAAACGCGGCTTGAGTGACTACTTGGACCGCCAAGGATTCCTTTATTTCAGGGGGGACCCAAAAGCGACAATATTCGCGTAGATATGGCGTCGCTTCTTCGAAGCTTGACACAGCGGCTGCGGCGAGGGCTGCAGCGAGGACGGTGGCGGCGGCTGTAGCGGCGATAGCGTCTCCTGTCGATTTCCCGATGCCCTGGTCAGCTCTTTGAACGCAGCACTGGCCGCCCAGGCTGCCGCGATTGCGGTATCTTACTCCTTAACGCTGCGTGTAGCTTGCTTGACCAGCGGCACCTTGTCTTCCACACCTATGCTTCTTCGATATTGCTACATTCCGATGCTCGCCTTGGCCGCCGTCCTTCGACTATGCGCATTCGAAACTGAGATCTTCTTGCACTTGTTAGATAATTTTGCATTTACTTGAATTAGTTTGTAGAGCCGCTGTATCAAACTAGTATAAAAGCCTCACACGGTCTGCCCTGCTTGACTTCCAACCCCTTCCCGCCAAGCCGTCTGGCCCCCGCATTCAACCTCATACCGGCGCCGACTCCTGCTGCCTTTAACACTTGGAAGTCAAATTCCTTCACCACGGTATCCTGTCGGCTAGTCCATCCCAGGCCTTTTCGCGAAAATCCACTGTGTGTTCACCTCGGTTGTCGATGGGCCTGTTGCACCCCGCGCCTCGCAGCGACACAGTGTTGTCAAGACGTGAACTCCCAGATGGCGGCGTCGCATCACTGGCTACATCTCATCATCGTTCGGCCGGCTGCAGACGGATGAGCGGTGGGAAATGTTGCAGCAATTTCAGGTCCAGTCGCCCGGAGGCTGTGCACGTAGATGTTATTGGGGAGTTTACAGTTTGGTACGAGAGGGAGTTTGAACTTCAGAGTCAGCGTAGACCCCAAAACAGTTTCGAAGTGATTGGACCGAAACTTGCCAGTCTTCTAGCTCCATGATGGCATTGACAAGAGGTTCGAGGTTGTGGACATCGTCCAGGGTGTGATTTATCATGAGTGCTTTAGAACCTACCGGAGCGTTTAAGATGGTAGCCCCTTCGCAGTGTTCCTGCACATGTCGGATGGGTAAGCAGCTTGGACTTCGGCGACGGGGGCTGTGGGCCACCAGATCTTGTATTTCGGGATGACAAGATGAAGCTCAAGACGTTCGGCTTCTAGTGAAGGCAAAACTTCGATGGCCTTGAGTAATGTGTTGTGTTTGGCTATAATATAACCATTATCATGGTACCGAAGTCCAAAGGCAAGGTTTCCAATCTTTCCACCAAGTCCAGCTTATTTCCAGTGGAAAGCATGCTCGTTTGCGAAGCATTTTCCGCAGCTCAACTACTGTTATGTTCCAGAGGTTATCAATTGGAATGTCATCAATGCGGAGCCTTGAATCCTGGGGCTTTGGTGCGTCAGTTCTGGGCAAACCTTTTTGCCAAAGCTCTCTCAGTTTTGTCGGAGGTTTCTTGGATTGACACTTTTCAAATCAGATCCGCAGTTGCGTCCACAGGGTTTGATTCCAACTTTCCCTTAGCGCCTTCCGCACCCTTGTGCCCACTTCCTCTTCTCTTTCGGGACACTCAAGCTCAGAGGGTCTAGTGCTCGCCTCTTCGTCATCATTATCAGAATCAATAGCTTCATTCTCGCTATTCGCTTCCGAATTACCACATGTCCCACTGATTGCAGGAAACGTCATTTTCTCAATGGGTGCTCCAATTTCTTTGGTGGTGTACTTTGCGTTACATCTTCGTCGCATCAACACCTAAATGTACCAAAGCAGCGGCGGTCTCGAATTCCCTACCATGCATCTTGGTATAAGATCAGTATTATACGGGCCTCGACTGGAACAGCTTGTATGATCCTTGACGTAGATAATATCTTTAGAGTGTTCGCTCGCTGTTTCAATGTCCTCGGGATCAATTTCGCTGTTTTCTGATTAGTGCCCTGAAACGGTCTCCTGCCGTGCAGAGAATCGCCTGGTGATTGCCTTGGCAATGTTGAAGGCTGTGTCTATTAGGGAAGTTCTCCTACCAGCTGATTCCTTGCTCTGGATGTCATAGCCTTATATTTCGCCCTCAGCCTTTAAGGAAGACGGTTCACCGACGCCGACCGTGGAATCCGAAAATTCTCCACTCAATCTTTGTCCGACTCCCCGGAGGATAGCACGGAGGAATCTGAGCAGAACGAGTACAAGGATCCTCGAGAAGCCACTAGAATTTTCATCACATAGAATTGAATGAGACTCCATGTCGTCTGCGCTGTCATCGCAAGAAACGAATCAGCAGAGTACCATTTGAATAGTCCTCAGAATCTTCAGAGGATAGCGTCGAATTTGGCGCATTATCGTCTGTGCTGTCAGCGCAATATTCCTTGAGCTCGGATTGCTGTCGTTATCTCCCGTCAGATCTCGTATAGAACTCTGCCACAGGGGTGCTGATGACATCGTCATGAACCTGGTCTTCGGTGACGTCCGGTGGAGAGCAATCGGAAAACCGATTGTTTTGCGGCCGCCATCATTAGCAAACTCATGGATGACGTGTTCCTCACTGTCCTGATCATCGAATTCTTCGACTGCCTCGTCCTCATTCACTGAGTCACCGTCACTATACTTAGGGCACTGGAGACGTACGGAAAGGTTCGGGGGGGTTTGATGCAAAGGCACGCCGCAGCAGCCGCCATGTCCAATGCGGTCTGCTTGATGGCTGGCCTGAAGGTAGCATTTTAGGGAGCGTAGTTCCTTCCCCATTACTGAGTCGGTATACCCTTTTTGAGTCGATTGTGGTTGTCTGGAAAACCATGGGATAGATCGGATATATCTGCCAAGAGTAAAACCCCAAACATTTTCCCCTATACTTCGAAATTACGTATTCATTTGAACCGGGATCTCGATCACTATCACCCGCATATGAGTGAGCCTTGTCTGATGATGTGAGTTCCTCCTCGGGGACACACTCATGGGACTACCGGTCTCTTCACTTGATTCCTCTTCGTCACGCAGGACTTCACTGTTTGAACTTTCAGTAGTTTCCTCTTGTTCGATGGGTTCTCCATCACAGAGGGCAGCCAAACCCGAATTTGAGGATTCAACTTCTTCACGGTTTGGGAAGTTCCGCTTTCCGCTGTAGTGTTCGATCCATCTGTGCCACCAGACTCGCTCTGGGCTGTGCTAATTCGCCTCCAGAAGTTGGAAAGCCCAAAGTCCCCAAAGCCATCAGCCGACTTCTTCGCTGAGCCACCATCAGAGGATTCGACCTCAGGCGGGATAGTCATGTGAAAATTGACCAAATATTTTAATCTCTATCCTGGTGTCCTACAGTGATGCTGAATTGTGGAGCAATATTTTTATTGAGGCCCACAATTTATATTATTATGAATCATCAAGGAATAATTTTATCTATTTTACACTGGCACTATTTTATGCTGAATTCAGTGTGAAATAATTTTTATGTCCTGCAGTTGGGTTTTTATATTATACAGGCTATAATTATTACATTTATGCTATCAACAAATTATTACCTGGATGATTGCTTACCTGGAAAATACTGCAATAATTATTGCTGAGCCTAAATTATGTCTACCAAAATTATTGAACGGCTCACCTGATTTTTGTAGCAGGTTCACCCTGGTGTAGAGTATAAGTAGTCTAGGTTGTTAGAAATATTTTTACATCCTCGGGCTTCGAAATATATCCCCTCGATCAGATAATTAAATTTGGTTTTCTATTCATTATTCATTCGAAGTCCGATTGTGGCATTTATTTATTTATTCAAGTTGGAACTATTTATTTTTATTTGGATCTACCTATCCCAATCATTTTGCAGTTATGATCGCCCAGATCAACCCAGATCGCCCCGAAATTCCTTCAAGGCCCAAATTTTTATGGGATCTTTGCACGGCTCCTTGGACGGATGGTAAAGGACCTCAAGAAAAATATCTTGATGCTGTTCAAAATGGAAATCTGTTTCATGATTTATTACAGCATCAAATTCTAATAAGGTTCCTAAGGCAGGTACAAAGGTCTTGTCTTACAATCAAATTATTTGGACGAGCCCTTGACATTTGTAAGAAAATTTCAGACACCGAACACAGAAATTCAGTCTGAAAATGGTGCATGCGATTGCTAACGCTATTCATAAGGTGGATCCTCTATCATCTATATCAGATGCATTTCAAAAATTCTTAGATCTATTACACACTACTCGTGGTGATATGAGTCTTTCAAAAATTTGAATCACGGTTTGATGCTCAAATTGCCCGATTTCATTCATCTACTGGTACTTCGAAATTACCTGAAGCACTGGTATCATTTCTCCTGGCTAATTCCAAAATTGACTCAAACCAGCGAGTATCTATTTTGGCTGCTGCTTCTCCGAAGCATGAAGAAGCCGATTTGGAAAAAGGAAAATCCTAGAATTAATCAATATTCAGAAATATTCATATTATTCGTGCATGTGATAAACCAAAAAATACAAATCAAATATATGCAAATGCTTAAAAATATATCTCTTCAAGTCAATCAAATATTTCATACAGAGAAAGAAAAATTTCAAGAAAAAATAAAATAGAAAGAATATCTCCTGAAGACTTTGCTGCCCTCAAGGCAAAATCAACTTGTGACCGATGTGGAGAAATTGGCCATTGGGCCTATGAAAAGATAAATGCAAGTGCTAAAAATTATCATAAAGGTTCACCATTTAAAATGGGAAATGCAGAAATATCAAAAACAAAAATGATTCTGGTTCTGTAACATTTCATAGGTAAACGGTGCTTGATTCTCCTTCAAATACGTTATACCCAGGTCCGTTTTGATGATGGAGCACAGTATAGTGGAATGGGATTGTTGAGTCACGAGCACTTTCGAAATTTATTTTACGGGAATGGAATGGAATTCTTGATGAACTTCCTGAATGTATCAAGGACACGCCTTTCTGACAATACGGAAATGGCGACCACTCAAGCGAAAAAAGAAAAATGATCGGTTTCAATATTTTTATCAGCTATTTCAGACAATGGAAATCAGGTTAAATAAGGCATCTAAGAATCAGTGGATCATCTCAATGGTTTATTGGAAGAATATCACAAGAAAATCAACATTATTCATATGACAGACAATCGCATCGAGTTCGAGTCCGCAAATAATTCAATCATTCTATGACATTGGTGGATCATGCTCATCATTGCTATGTACCCGGAAATATATTTATACAATCATCCGAACCTATTGAAAACTCATTTCTATCAGCAATTTTCTCCAACAATATCAATACATCAAAAAATATATCTTGGGCTGAAAAGAAGAAAATAATTAATAAGGTTCACAAATATGTATGTGGTCACTCAAATTATAATGATATAAAACTATTGTTACAAAGAAAGAAATTTTATATGGGACGATGAATGCAAAAATATTTTTCAAGCATAATTGACTCCTGCAAATTTTGTGATGACCCAAAAAAACCATCTCATCCTCGTGCAGTATCTGTAAGCTCTATATCTCGCGGATTTAATGAATTGGTTTGTGTGGATTATTTTTTCTGAGAAAACTTGGATATTTTTTACATTATGGACTCGGTTACCAGGTATTCACTGGTTCAATAGTGCCCTCTTTAAGGATGGAAAATTGCATTAATTGTATTGAGACTCTCTGGTTAACACCATTTTGGGACCCTAACAATTTAATGGGAGATCAGGCGTTTGACAATGAGAATTTCAGAAGCTATCTGAGGAAAGAGGAATTTCATTTTGTCATATTGGTTCCGCGCGCCATAAAAAAATATATTGAGTCAAAACATAAAATATTGAGAGAAATTTATATCCGTTTAAAAATATCCGGTTCTGTTCTGCAAGTAATACGGTTCGTATTGCTCGAATGTTTCAAACATCAAATGATTTATATGGAAATGATGTTGTTCTTCATACGAGCTTGCCACTGGTCACACTCGACCATCGATAATTCTGGTCCTCGAAGTCTACCAAATGATTTAAGAGAAGCTCATAATGAGCCAATAGCAAGAGGAAATTAAATCTTATTCTAAAATCAAAGTCTGTGACCGATATTCCATTTAATGTTGGCGATATTGTGGAAATTTTTATTCATCTACCAAATCAGAAAAATGATCTTGGTCATCGCCCAAACAGTATTGAAATTCGACAAAAAAAATCTCTTATCGTCATTGTACCTGGATCCAATGGAAAATTTATACATGCGACAATTGAAGATGTCCGACATTCCGTTTCATCTAATGAACTAGCGTAACAAATTCGAAAGGCAAATGATTTATGAATCAGTCTATTGAATATTCTGTGAAGATATTTCTGATGAAACAAATATTACGAAGTGAAGAATGTGGGCGAAATCAATTTTGACGATCATTCTGATGATGGTAATTTTAGCGCAAATATGAATACTGATGTCGAAAAATATAATGAATCAGAAAGTGATGGAAATTTATCAGAATCTAAAAACATATTATCTCTCGAACATGTTCCGATTGAATCTGAACTTAGTTCCCTGCACCCTGAAAATTTAATTCATATCCCTATTGATGAAAACGATGGAATTGATGCGCATGAAATTGAGTTGTTACCTGGAACGGAATTGAAATCATCTGAACAAAAAGATCTGAGTTTTTATCATAAAAGGTTTGGATCTAAAGAATTTTTACTTCATCAAGCATCTGGACTTCCATCTCATATTATTTCAAATGCGTACAATACGGAAGAAAATAATTTTCTCACTACGTGTTCAAAAATTCATGTTTCAAAAATTCCTCCCGACTCGAATGTAATATCCAGTCACGTTTTATACAAAATAAAAATTTTGGATGATGGAAAATATTATTGCAAGGCTCGAATTGCTCCGCATGGAAATGAGGACAAGGAGAAAAATAATTTGAGAACTGATTCGGAATCTTGTTCTCCGATGGCAATTAGAATTCTCTTATCAATTGCTACAATTTTTAAATGGAATTTATCAAAGGTTGATGTGAAGTCTGCATTTTTACAATCTGGATCAGCATTACGAGATGTTTATGTGAGACCTCCTCGGGAATGCTCCGAAAAATCCTTCTATTGGTTATTACTGTCTGCTTCATATGGGTTAGTCAACGCGAATGCAAAATGGCAAATACACTCTGATAATACTTTCTTTGACCTCGGATTGAAATCAGTCGTTTATATACCCCAATTATTTTTCATGAGTTTAAAAGGATCAATTGTCTATTTGGGTATGGTTTGCATCTCCAGTGTCTGCCTTTACAGCAAGTTATTTACAACAGAAAAGGTCAAATCCATTGGTTCGTGATTTATCTATCCAATCTTCTATGCTTCGGAATTTAAAATCTTTTGGTTCTACAAGCACGTATCGGCGCCCGGAAGTTTCTGGAAATTTCAATTTATCATTTGTTGTTTTTCTGATGCAGGAAAACCAGCCGGATCGACAAATGCGCAACTTGGATGTATTGGTGGGTTGCTAATTGGCTCCTTAAATTGTAATTCAATATTTCATACAATTTATTGGCATTCACATCTATCTCGGCGTCCTGTTAAATCTATTGCATCTGGTGAAATATTGGCTGCTGGTGAAGCTATCGAGGAAGGAAAAATTATTGCAGCAGCATACAGTACACTTCTAAATATCAATATTCCTCTTCATGTTGCTGTTGATTCAAAAGATCTATTCAGCTCTCTATCTACTTGTCGTGTGCCTGAAGATAAATCTATTAGAGCGGATGTTCAATTAATTCGATATAATTTCGAAACGAACAAAATCAAGAAAATGCTATGGATACCTGGTTCAATTAATCCCTCCGACCCGCTCACAAAAAATGACAGTCCTGTATCTGACATGCTCAAGCTCCTTTTATTTGATGGATCTATACCTATGGATATGAGTAATATTTTATCTCGGGATTCATCTCAGTCAACAGGATAAATTTAATTCAATATTTCAAAGGGGAAGTAGTGTGAAAATTGACCAAATATTTTAATCTCTATCCCGGTGTCCTACAGTGATGCTGAATTGTGGAGCAATATTTTTATTGAGGCCCACAATTTATATTTATTATGAATCATCAAGGAATAATTTTATCTATTTTACACTGGCACTATTTTATGCTGAATTCAGTGTGAAATATTTTTATGTCCTACAGTTGGGTTTTTATATTATACAGGCTATAATTATTACATTTATGCTACCAACAAATTATTATCTGGATGATTGCTTACCTGGAAAATACTGCAATAATTATTGCTGAGCCTAAATTATGTCTACCAAAATTATTGAACGGCTCACCTGATTTTTGTAGCAGGTTCAACCTGGTGTAGAGTATAAGTAGTCTAGGTTGTTAGAAATATTTTTACATCCTCGGGCTATCGAAATATTCCCCTCGATCAGATATTATTAAATTTGGTTTTCTATTCATTATTCATTTCTAAGTCCGATTGTAGCATTTATTTATTTATTCAAGTTGGAGCTATTTATTATTATTTGTATCTACCTATCCCAATTATATTGCAAGTCGCGCCTAGGTCACTCGCGGACCTGTCGTCTTCACCAGGGGAAGCTGATGAATTGCTCACTTGTTTTGAGACTGGAGGATAAGAAAAAACTCTCAGAATTCCGAGACTTGTAGACGGGGGTGGCCCCGGAACTCGTTAGCTAATTGATTGCCACCTCCATCGTTTGCAGCGGGGGATGGCTGTGGGTGTAGTCCATCTTCCAAAATACATCATAGCTAACTGAGCGAAATGGGAGAGAGGGAAGATAACCCGGCGGTGTTTGCTCCTTGCATGCCGACACACATGTTGGAGACCGCTTGTGTGTGGCGCTAGCAATGTACGGTAATGGCCCAGGAGGGGCAAGCTGGGTCTGGCTGAAGGGACCATAAAATGGTGTGGCCACTGTGGTGGTGGTAAATCTTTATTGGTTGTACGATGTCGCACAGAAGCGTGCGGAGGGTATTCATAAATTAACTACGGATCGGGCGGCGGGTAGAAACCTGTCGCACCTGTATTATTTGGAGACTAAATGCAAAACGGGTAACGAAGTCGCGGAGCTCCTGTTGAGGGGGGAACCGCGACGGGAAGCAGCGAAGGAAGCAAGGCGGCGGAAAAAACCCCTGCCGTCGTCGCCCAAGGCGCCATAGATATCAATCCCGACGGGGGAGAGGAGGATATCGTTTTGGTTGCAGTAAGTGCCGTAATGACGATGTTTCTCGCGCTCTGTGAGTGTTGCGGCAGTGCCTGCGGTAACCGTACTTGGCGAAATGTGGCGGCGTGCAGAGGGGTGGGCAACAGTAACGTCGACAGCGATATCGGTACTGTGAAGCCCGTATGCAGCGGGTATGTAAATGTCCATTCGTAGCGCGGGCTACTGTACTGTACAGTATACTGTAGTGTAGGCTGTACTGTAGGCTACTGCAATTATTGATAACCTTAGTATCCGCGGGTTCTGGGACAGCTGTCCATAAGGGTTGCAGCCGCCGTGTTACTGTGCAGTACACTGGCCGGACGGAGTGTGACCGCTGACGGTCAATAAATATCAGGCCGCTGAGGGCCGACGGAAGAGTGCGCGAAGGCACGACACCGATCCGTTTTAACACAAACACGATGGAGCCGGCACTGTACACTACTGCATACTGTACATTTCGTACAGTATACATTTCCTTGTACCGTGCACTGTGTACTGTACATTCGGCACACTGTACACTGGTTATACTTACAGTACATTGGGCACACTGTACATCGGGCACTGTATGCTTACAGTGCCGAGACCTGCCCCCTTTTTGAGATTCAAACTAGCCTGATGCCATAGGATCGCGGGGCCCGTAAGCGACGAGCGGTTGAAGCGACTTGTCGAAAGATTTGTTGTGGACGCGAGTCTGGCGACTTGACCCATAAGCGGTACTTGCTGTCTTGCTGCTTCGACCGGTCCTACGGGGCGGATAACGGTGATGCCAAGCGGGCGAGTATCGTGGACGGGGTTTCATGGCGAACTGCCTATGGTTACTACCGATATAGCCGCGCAACTTCCTGCAAGAGACCGGCTTGGTTTTAAAGGTGAATCCGGCTTTCCGCCAGTAGCCTCCTTGGAACGCCTCGTCAGGATTACTTTAACCCGTCTCGTGCGTGCACAGATGTGGCAGACAGTTGAAATCACGCCTTACACAGCGAGTCATGCTGGGGCCGGGTGTTCGCCACCTAGGGACTCTTGTAGTTATGTGAGGGTACCTGGAATTGTCTTGGTTCGCCTAAGACTTGGGGTAGAGATGAAACCAGGACCTACCTAAAGGGTCTGTAAGGACCTGTAGTCCGACTGCTCCGTGGAAGTCCAGGTCTTCCGTGCCAAGTTGTGATTCTATATGTCGATTCCACCAGCTATACTGTCCTGGTTTCGGCGGATGTCGTATAGTTTTACTACCGCCCCAGACAAATGGGTCTCAGATGTTCACTGAGCTGATGATCGACCGCTTAATTTAACTTTTGGATACCTTATCTATTCTCCAGTTTCTTCGTCAGTACTCATTTCCGCGTCGGATATCTTATCGACCATTCTCAATATGTCTGGAAACATTCCATCTTTCGAGTCGCCACTCTCGAGTAGCTTATCGCTGATCTTTCGCGGGCGATTTGCATGTACGCGTGCCACATTCTGTCCTATTTCAGATTCTACGAGGTACGCCACATTCTCAAAGCGTTCTTTGATGACATAGGGTCCGATCCAAGGCTTGATAAACTTCTTCCTTTCGGATTTATTGAGCTCTACTGACCATAATAGAACTTTTTTTCCGATATTGAAGTTTTTGGGTTACCCGCTTGTCATGCTCCTTTTTTAGTCGACCTCTGGCTCTCTTTATCTTCTGTAGGAGGTTTTTGTAACTTTTGTAGTCTTGTGACAGATTCTCTGGTTCTTCTTGGAAATAGGCATAAATTGTCCCTAGGCTTAAATGCTTCAATTTCGAACATATTTGAAAGTCATACCTGGTGCTGCACACACTCGTGTGTTGTATCTATAACACGCTAAGGCCACTTGTTCATCCCATGCCGTTTTGACCTAAGGGGACGAAACTGGCTATGTCTTTCACCAATGTTCGGTTCCAACGTTCAACTGTCCCGTTGGCTTGTGTATGTAAGGGATAGGTATGCATACGTCCAATTCCTTACTGCCGAGTTAGGTTTGTCATCAAATCATCCGTTAATTTTGGACCTCCGTCGGACTAGAGATGCTCCGTTGGTCTGCAAATCGAGATTCAATCTTCAATCAGCACCTGCGCAATTGTTTTGGCACTTTCATCCCGATGGCTCGTGCCCTCACAGAACGTGTGAATACGTCCATCCTCGCTAAAACTTTACGGTTTACCTTCTCGGGGCGAGGTATGATCGTTTGGAAATCAAATGCTACCGTCTTGAGCTTGCTTCCTGGATGAACAACCTCTAGTTGAGCTTCATTCCCAGGTTTTCTTTCTTCTGCTATCGCGCACGGTAAGAAGTTCTTGATGTGGGTCGCGGCGTCTTGGGCCACGCTTCCACCAAAATCTTGGCAACAACCTGGCTAACGTCTTCCTCAGCCTGTAGTGCATGGTGAGGGCTGATCCATGTACCCAGTTAAGTACGGTGTACACCACGGACCTTGACTACTACTACTTGCAGCTCATACCTTCCACAGTAACGGATTAAGCCAGCATCATCGACTAGAAAACTTTCCTGTTTTTGGCGAACAGATACACGTTTCCAAACTCCCTCCTTTGTTCGAGAACCATACACTCAGCGCTAGGCTTTTCTGAAGGTATTGATGCTTAGGGGCTTCTCTCATCTCCATTAGAATCAGCGCTGCGACCCTCTCCCTTTGCGAGAACAGCTGCCACACTTTCTTGCTCTGCTATGTCTTTTGCTATTCCCAAGCTGGCTCTTGACATTTCACAGTAGCATAATTTGCAGAGCGGCTTTTTGACGGCATCACTAAAGGTGTCTGGTACGGCAAGTTCTGGTCCGTCGCCGTGCTCGACAGTGAAGTCATAGTCCTGTATTTCCAGTACCCATCTTGCTAACTTTTGTCGAGGGTCTTTGAGACTTAACAACCATTTGAATCACAAATAGTCAATGACGATAACAATCTTCTCCCCGTGCAGGTAATGCCTCCACTTGAGAAGCACGTGCACTACTGCTGAGCATTCTCCCTCTGATGGTGCATAATTTCGTTCGACTTTCTGGAGGATCCGACTAGTGAATGATACTGGTTGCCATTTTCCGCTTTTATTCTTCTGTGCCGCACTCTAGAGGCTATATGAGGTCGCATCCGTCATGATTCTTTGCATGCTCCTCTTTTTGATGGAGCTAATATGAATGGGTTGCTAAGTTGTTCCTTCAGCTTTTTCCACGCGTCTCGTCGGACCTGTCCCCAGCGTTTTTTCCAATCTTGGATTATGAAGCGCTTCCCGTGTCTTGTTTTCATGGAAAATCAAGTTCCTTGAGCGCCTCATATAAGGGTGCTGCAGTATCACCAAAATAGCCCACAAAGTCTGTAAAGTAGCTCATTAATCATAGGAATCTCATGAGATAATCGCCAGAAGCGGGCTCCACAAGTTTACTTATAGCCTCTGCGTGACGATAAAATGGTTTCAGTCCGTCTTGATCTACTCGATGCCCAAGAACTTCTGCACTACGGATTCAAAACACACACTTGGATAGCTTGAGAGGGACTCCGGCTAAAAGCAGCTTGCCCAAGTCAGTTGCCAGAGATTCCAAGTGCTCGTCTTCTCCGATGGTACCGACGCTAGTGACGTCCATTAAAGCCAGAACATCTTTCCTTTACGGTCTCCCAGAATATTGTTGACGGCGGGCTGAAATGTTCCTAGATCGTTATTTGTTGCCATTGGTAACCAAATATATTGTAAGAGTCCCACAACAGTCCGAACTGCAGTCAGTTTCTTGGAATCTGGGTGTGATTTGACTTCAAAAACCCATCTTCGAGGTCAAATACGGAGTATTCCTTCTTCAAGGCCAGCTAACCCAGGATTTCCTTCATGTTTTCCATGGGGTATGAGTCAGTAATTGGAACCGCATTGAGTTTCCGAAAGTCCGTTATGACTCGGACCCCTCCGTCTTTTTTCTTGACGAAGACATGTGAGTTACCCATGGGGATACGGCCGGTTCCAGGACTCCTAGTTACAGTGGCTTCTTCATGGCCGACTTATCCTATCTTTCTTATTTGGGCGAGCCTCGCCTCATTGGCTCACATATTGGTTCGAGACCTGGTAAGAGGTTTATCTTATGTTGAATAAAACGGATTCTCCCCAAACCTTTGAAGATTTCTCTTCGATCCCAAAGGAGGTTGCGTAAGGCTTCTACCTTGCTTCCTTCTTAAAAAAAGCGCTAAGATACATCTCCGAAATCTCCTTGTCCACATCCGAATCCTCAATTACAGCGTACACCTCCTCGTTGGTCCGGGTCTCGGGTGACCTTTTCCTAGTGCTGAGCGATCCCTGTACTCTCATTGCGCCGAACTGGATAGACCCTATGTTCTGTTTCAGGTCGAGAAGGAGCCCTGTAGACGCCAAAACCTTCTTCCAATTAGGACCTCATCTCGAAGCGTCCTCATCAGCCTTACTGGCTCTGTCAACGTCTGTCCCCAAAGGTGAATGTGAGCCTTCCGGTGCCGGTGACCTTGATTGCAGACCATCGACGGACTCCGCTTCTGTCACCCGACCTTGAAAGAATTCACCTTTATTCTGTTGGAACCAGGCATGATTAAACTAATGGAAAGTTGGGCTCTATCCAGCTGTACTATGATATGTTCGTCGAAAGTCTGATTTACACCGCTACTTCCTCCTCATCCGAGCCATGTGGCAAAATTGCTTCGCTACAGAAACATGCATCCCCATACCTGTCTTCCTTCGATGTATTCGACTCGATGTTTAATTCTATGGCGGGGGCCTCAGACTCCGCTCCCTTCCTCTGCCTGAGGGTTCAATCTGGATTGTTGACGTGAGTTGTGCATTTTCTTACGACAATCTCGCGCCATGTGCCCTAGCTTGTTGCAATAGAAGCACTTGATCTGAGCCTTTCGATGCTCCAAAGGAGGCTGCAGCGTCCTCCTTAGCTCCCTTACCTCGCGAAAAGATTCTCTAGAAGCCTTTTGCTGGTCTGTGACTAGACGAGAGACTAGAGTGACCACCGTATCGAAACCTCTCGTTACTACCATGGCCTGGTGCCTTAGTTTGGGCGGGAGACTTGCATTGAGCCAATTTACCAACATATCGTTGGTTATAGGTATCTGCAGCATGCATGCTCCAGTCCCCACTCACGTCCACAAGTCTCTCGACAAGTCGCGTCAACCGCTTGTCGCTTACAGCCATGCCATCCGATGGCATCGATCCAGGCTGAATCTCAAAAAGGGGGGCAGGTCTCGGCACTGTAAGTATACTGTGTGCCAGATGTACAGTGCATGGTGCCGAATTTATAGTACAGTGTGCCCGAAATGTACAGTGCCCAATGTCAGTGTGCCCAATTTACTGTACAGTGTAACCAATCTATAGTGTGCCCGATGTGCAGTGTGCCCGATGTACAGTGTCTCGAATGTACAGCATACAGTGCACTGTACAAGAAAACGAATACTGTACGATGTGTACAGTTTACTTTACAGTGCCGGCTCCACCTTCACCGTGTTTGAGCTTCGGTATGCAAGCAGCTAGCACGCCGGGTGCAACAAGCGTCCTTGCAATGAGATTTGACCAAGCACAGATGCAATATCACCCGCAGGCAAACAACGTGCCGATGACAGCTGCGCGTCCGCCAGGAAGCAGCTCTTCCGTTGCGTCTCGGAGGCCACGGATTCACCGCGGCGGAGGCGCCGAACCCGAGGGGAACCAAAAGAAAACCAAGGTTTGGAAAGGTTGAGTCCGAGGTAAGGTTAAACGCAGCTCTCACTGAGCGATCCAAGGTCTTCCGCTTGTCGATATAGGCAGAGTCAGCTGCCCTACAGAGTGCGGCTTGTTTCAGGTAGGACTGGGCTAAAGGTATCGAATGGTGACATAGCAGGCGACTTTCCACGGTGCATCGAGCGTATCAGTAGGATCTGGTTCACATTGAACAAGGATGTCTGCGGGGCGAAGATCGGTACCCGACACGAGGCCTTGGACCTCCTGTCTGTGAGCTGGGCCGGCAGGGCGGAACATGTCGGTCATTAGGAGATTCCGAGAAAGTTGTATCGGGTAGTGGCAATGCATCCCAAGGTGTAGGTCGAAGCATGATCGCCTTCGGCGCTCATGTAGTCTAAAGTGGGTACGTCTGGGAACAGAGCTGTTTGTACGCAGGTCGTTCTCCTCTCGCGATATCTTTCCTGTAACCGAAGGAACTTCAGGCTCATGGGAGCAGTCTTTGCACGGCCGCCATGTAAAAATTAAATGATTTGCGTAGATCCAAAATACATAATTCGAAATAAATGAATAATAATTTACCTGAATAGGACTGAGAATAATAATAAAAAGAGAACCAATATTTAATGATCGACGGTGATAGTTCGATGGCTCGAGGCTTGCTAAAACTTTCTAACGGTCTAAGACTATTCATACCACAGATCAGAGTAGAAAGCTACAAAGATTATTCAGCAGTATAATAATTATTGTAGACCAATTTAATGGCCAATAATAACTACAGAATAGTTATCCCGGTGAGCATTAATCCAAATAAATATTGGCATATAATTCCAGTAATTATAACCAACTGAAAGACATAAGACTTCACGTGTAATGCATTATACAAATGGGCTAGTGACAAATAGATAAAATTATTTTCGGTAATTCAGAATAAATAAAAAATGTTGACCTCTGATAAAAAATTGTTCTACGTTGTTCCACAATTTTCATCACTGCATTCAATATGCAAAACCAATTAAATAGTTTTCCAATACTTGTAAAATATTTTTCCAATTTCACACGCCACGGAATTAAAACTTATCCTTGTTTGCTTGAAACGCTGCAAAGTCCCAACCTGTACCGCAGCTATTTATGAATACCTCCGCACGCTTCTGTGCGACATTGTACAAGGATTTACCACCACACTGCAGCTAACACACGCAATTCAGGACTGGCCCCGACGGTCTGAACATTTTGTGTGGTCAGTATCACTACAATATTGCAACTGTCAGCTGCAGTTGTATCAAGATGTCCATTCCGAGAAAGTATCAGTGATTTTCAAACGTGCTTCGCTCGCTGGTAGACATGTTGGATCCACATATGGGAGAGTTTGGGACAGCGAAGGAATCTTTTGAGGTCGATAATACAGGGAGCTCGTGAGCCCTCCGTCGATGGACACTTGCAAACAACAAAGTCTCAAGTTGGCAAAAGGCCATGAGCGTGGGCCTCGAAACTGCAAAGTTGCTGAATGCGTCAGGTCAGCAATGATGGATGGTCCAGACGGAGAAATAGCTGACTATGGTTAGTAGGGATTGCCAGCGCAAAATATTGAGAAGGCACAATACGGGCTCAGGAGATTGCTGGACACATCAAGTAACGAAGCAAGCGAAGAGTTGGCACTCAACGAAACTGGAACAATCAGATTATACTCCTTCGCCGCCTTGCATACGCTGAAGAAATCAAAACGCAGTCCGTAGATTCACATGAAGAGTCCGGCGCATCGCAGCTAGCTACATATAGGTCGGCGATTACTACCGTTCAACCCGGTACACGGCAAGGAAACGTCATTCTGGAAGATGCTGAAGGCCAGACCCATTAGCAGGCGCCGCAAGCGCCAGCTCGCCAACAATGAGTCAAAAAATTCACAACATGCAGTTAAAATTGGCCACATTCAGTGAGCATGCACAATAGCTTAACAGAAGTCAAGAAACTCGCCTCCTAAGTGCACATGCTGGTGCATATGAGATCTTGCTAAGTGGCAGATGGTACGAGCGGCCAGGTCTCACGCAGACCCAGCACGTACACTTCGCCTCCATCCTGTCTATGTCTGCCGACGCTCGTCGCCTAGTCGCCCCGCCTTGATCCAAGCGGCCAACAGCTTTGACCTGCAAGCGCGAAGACGGCATGACTTGCCGGCATAACCTCATTCGCAACGCTCTCGCGCGTTTCTGTAAGGAAGTCGGCATCGCTGCACTCGTCGAACATACGCTCCCCATTCAGGGTCTAGAATGTCTATCATTAGGAGTCCCTTCCATTACGAATGGAAATCTGTTAGGCGCAGATTTTTTTTGTCGCCGTCATCTACAGGCCTATAGTTTACTGTACACCTCTCCTTGTCCAAAATGCTTGTAGTTCCGGTCCTTCCTCGTCCTCCCTGAACCTCGCTTATCATACCGCGGTCCTCTCAAATTACTTCCATTTTATCTAGATATTTTTATACTGTAACTACCTCTCTGAATCGATCCCGAATCAAATTATTTTTCCCTTTTTGCTTACCTCCTCCTCCAAATTCACTTTTTTTGAGAAAAAGGGCGCAAATGCACTACTACAAAAATCCTTGCAGATTTATTTTAACCTATTTCTAATCTATAGAACCTACCCCGGGAGCCTATTTAAACCCCTTTATTCCAAGTTAAAACGTCCCGATCATTTTCCTCATCACACCTCCCCCCCACACCCGAAACATCCCTCCATTACCCCCACCTAAAAAGACCAATCTACGCCCCCGAAAATCATTTCCAAAAATCGCCATCCCCGCCCCTAAACTCTATTCCCCTACTCCCTTTCGGACACTGACGAGGACTACCTGCGCCGGCAAACCAAGAAAAGGTCATCGAATTCGTGCGTCGCCTCTTTATCGAGATGAGGCGGAGGAGGTAGGTAAGGGGCGGGAGTGGGAGGAGCAGAAGGAGTGGGTAGCCCTGGATTGTCTGTGAGGTTAATAACGAGGAGGATGGGAGGAGAGGAGGAAAGAGGAAGAGAAGAGAGGATGAAGAGGATGAAGAGGAGGAAGAGGAGGAAGAGGAGGAAGAGAGGAAGAGGAGGAAGAGGAGGAAGAAGGAAGAGGAGGAAGAGGAGGAGGAAGAGGAGGAGAGAGGATGACGAGGACGAGGACGAGTTGGATGAGGAAATGGGGGCATGGAAAGTGTTTATAAGGTGGGGCCTGGACTGGAGAGTATGGATCAAGTGGTGCGACGCTGGAACCGGATGGAGATATCTTTAGTTTTAGATATCTCCCAGGAGCTGTGAGCCATTCACATATATTTGTGGGGACTGCTTGGACAGCATGGATATTTTAGAGGAGTTTTTTGGATCTGAGAGAATGGGAAATAAGAGGACCTCATTGATTGTTAGTTTCTTAAGTATCTTCTGTTTAGAGTATGTCATCCACACAAATTTGTTTCTGTGCATTTCCTGGTACCTTCTGTAGTTTGTTCGGACTTTAGGGGTAGCCAAAAGTCTATATAAGCTGAATAAAAGCTTCCTCATCGAGAGGTCAAGCAAGTTGGCAGACAACTTCAAGCCCAGTCCCAAATAGTTAGGAAGTTGAGAGTCAACTTCAGACCAAGAAGAATTTATTATACCCTAGTCACTAAGCATAGGAGGTAGAATCTGCCCCTTCCATACTTGCTTGTAGCCCACTCAACTGTCTTCCCTATCCACCCTTTTCGTTCGTTCAACTGTACCACGGTAGCACTTCTGTCGCTTGCAACACTCTCTTCTTGGGGAAATTGGTTCTGAGGATCTCTTCCCCTGCTGATTTATCCCTATCATTTGGTACTCTTGTGGAGGGGTTGCACCCGAGGTAATCGAGTTGTGAAGTATTAGGTCACTTGCAGTTTGATATTTTTTTTAAATTTTTTTTGCAGCAATGGATCTTAATGCTGCTCGTTATATCGTTCACGGGGAGCAAGAATGAAGACTTTGGAAGAGTTTCTTACACATATGTTAATGTTTTAATGAGAGAAAAGAGCGATGAAGAGAAGGCCGCAAGTATCTTCGCCTATCTTTCTGGTGACGCAAAAGGCAAATACAAAGCTAAGTTTATTGACGGGTGGTCCCTTACTGGGAGTGGGCGCAACTTCGGTGAGGTATGTGAGTGTCTTGTGAGAGATATGCTAAGGAGGTGGAACCAGATGAGATGATTCGTACCGCCATAGAGGCCCGGCTCAACTTCGACGATTTATTAAGCTCATTGGTATACTTGTGTGATCTCTATGAAAAGGCCGGGTTCAATGCCCAAGCCAAGTACGGAATGCTGCGTAAGGCGGCGATGTGAGATAAGCGGCTCTCCGATTTCCTCCTCATCAAGGGCCCTCACACTTTTAATGAACTGAAGGATACCATGGTAGAATTTGTCAAAAATTCGGAAACGTTTCAGTCACTGAGTGAGGTACCGAGGGAAACCCGTACATCGATGTCTATTGTACATCCTGAAAAGAATTATCAAAGGCCGGCTACTATTGCAGCAGCATTGGAATCTGTCAGGAGCGATGTCAAAACCTTGGAAGAAAGGTTGAAAACCGATTCGATAATCGACTTGACATGATAACCTCGCAGTTGGAAAGACTTACTCTTACCATTAAGAAGAACCAGTCTGGGGCCTCTAAGGCCGCAGAAGTCTGTTCTTACTGTCACAAGCCTGGACACTTTGCAAATAGGTGTCCTGATAATCCACACAGAAACACTCGTTGTGGAAAGTGCGGACGTTACGGGCATCATGAAAGTAACTGCTGGTCTAAAGACAACAGAAGAGCAAATTTATCGATGCGAGGAGTGACTCAGGGCCAGAGATGAAAATCTTACAAAACAGGAAGGATCAAAGGTTGAAGGATGCCGGTAATGTATCCATCGCTGAAGAAATCAATCAAGTCAATGTGACAAAAAGGGATGGGAAGGGAACATTTTATCGAAAAACCTAGGCTAGATTATGGAATGCTGGAGCATATCCCAGCACCTGTACCTCCTCGAACCAAGAGGACTGATCAAGTTGTTCCAGGAGTGGGAAACACTTCGGCCAAGAAGACGAAAAAGAGTAGGAAATTTAAGAGTATTTCGAAGGACGTACTAGAATATGTGAAGAAGTACAATCTGGTAGCTGAGCTTGCATCGGCCCCAACTGGAATAACGTTTGGTCAACTTTTGAGGGGCGACGCAGAGGATGCCAGAAAAGAACTCAAAAAAATTATCAGGTCCAGTAAGTCGCTAAGGGTAAGAAACTGTTTCGTCAATCGGCCTCGACAGCACCAAAACGTCTTAAGCTGGTACCAGTCAAAGTATTGGGAATGAAAACCCAAGCTCTTTTCGATTCGGGCGCTGTTCCAAACCTTATTTCAGAAACATGGGACAGATTTAGGTCTTGAAATCATTCCAACGACTCGAAGAATAACTGTGGCGGATGGAACCGTATCAAAATGCATGGGCATGTTGACAAGGTTTCCGTGTTCTTTGGGACTCTAAAGTTGATGTAGACTTTCTTGTCATGCCAGATCTCCCTTTCGATGCAATCATTGGCTGCCCTACCATGGAAAGACTAGGGACCTGCATTGATTTGGGCAACCAAATCGTTTCAGTTAATGTTGACGGCAGAAACGTGAAGATGCCCCTGGATTTCGACAAAAGCGCACACCCGGAAGATTTAAGAGAAACGGACAGTGAATATTTCACTTCTAGCTATGATAGCGAAGATTCCGAACCAACCAATACTTTCGGAAGTGAAAAAGGGTACGCTAGGGGATAATGAACATGGCATGGGATGATTATGATTCTGGTTTTGAAACAGATGAAGACTGGAATTCTAGGGTAGGTGTGACATCTGAATGTGTTTCTTTTTGCGATAATATCGAATCAAAGAGGGATTCGGAGCGTGAAAGAAGATTAAAGTTGCAAGGAAAACAAGAAAATATCGAATTCCATATCTGAAGGTGTGAGCACGCCGGAAGAGGTCCTTCAAAATTTGGAGGGAGGCGCTCGAGAAGAAGACCAGCGCAAAGTGGAAAGAAATTCAAGAAAAGGTACAGCACCTTCCAGCCCCCGCCTCAATGAGAATATCCGACATTTTAACATCTTCCGAAGTAATTACATGGAGCGCTTCCGATCTAAGACAAGCTAGCGTACCGGTCACTCACTCATTTGAACTTACCGATACTCAACCAATTTACCACAGGCCTAGACGTCAACCGCCAAAATATGACCAATTTATCTCAGAGAATGTTACAAGTATGCTGAAAATGATATTATTCGGCCAGTTTCGTCCTCATGGTCATTTCCAGTTGTGGTAGCACCAAAAAAGGATGGAAAACTCCGCTTTTGCGTCGATTACCGACAGCTGAACCAGAGAATGATACTGTGGGGTGTTGAGCGCACAAAAGGTAATCGATGGTTGAACTGTTGGTTGATGCTTCCGGTAAACAGGCCGGAACATCAGACCAGGGTTTATATAGAAAAAGTACTCAACACCAGCAGAGATAAATTGTAACTAAACGGTACTGAATTCAAAGGTATTCTAGAAAAAGCGACCCAGAGGTATCAAACTACAAGGTTCTGAAGGTCCATCAGTATAACAGACAGCAACAAACATCATGGCAAAGTCCCATTGGTCCAATTGGCAAGTAGGCATAAAGTGGTTGCTGATTGGTGGGTGCGAAATGTTTCGAGAACCACGCGAGATAGCCATGATGGATCCATGTCATTGGCTAGGACAAAGAGGTATGATATTATGCTTTTACACTGGTGCGTGAGTACAGTGCACAAGTTGCAATGATGTCTTCTTACAGTGTAAATCCTTGGTACAGGTTACCGGAGGGATACTGTCAGGGTATTTGGTGATTTACGGGCATAATCGCAACATCACTCCCCCTACGAAGAAGAATCGCCCCGATTCTTGTATTCGTATAGCAGATCTTGACAATTTTTCAGTTCATTTTCTGATAGCCATGAGTTCTCGTGATCTGCATATCCTTTCCATTTAATGAGATATTTTGTTTTTCCGTATTGTTTCTTGTGACTGAGAATTGATTCGACTTCGTATTCTTTATGTCCATCTTGAACCTGTATAGGCGGTGGCGGCGGAATTTGGCGATAGAATTCATCTTCAAAGTACGGCTTAAGGAGACTAGCATGGAAAGCATTGTGAATTCCCCTGTCGATCATTGGCTGGGAAAGATTTAAACGGTACGTAACTCCGTTTATATCCTCAGATATTTGAAATGGACCACAAAACTTTGGGTTCAGTTTTCGAGATCCTGCACCATCTTCAAAAGCTAGGTTTTTTGTGGACAACCAGACTTTGTCACCAACTTTATAAGAAGAAGGTCTTCTACTTCTGTTGACATACAAGGCAGTGGATTCATTTGATTTTTTGATTTGTTCTTGGGCTTTTTTCAGTGATTCTTGCATGTTTTAGGAACTGTGCCGCAGCAGGGTTGTCTGCGGAGAGTATGTCCAAAGGGACAGTTCTAGGGTGGATTCCATAATTGAGGAAGAACGGAGAGAATGTTGTAGTGGCATTAATAGATGAGTTGTAAGCAACTTCGAAGTCCACCAAGTATTTGTCCCAATCTGTCTTGTCGAAGCTAACAAAAGAACGAATCATTTCTTCGATCTTTCTGTTCATAATCTCAGATTGTCCATCTGTTTGTGGGTGGTATGCTGAAGAAGGGGATATCTTGGTACCCAGAAGGTGGAACAGACTCTTCCAAAACTTGCTCATAAAAATGGCATCCCTATCACAAATGATATTCGTCGGAATTCCGTGGTTTCTGTAGACATGATCCTTGAACAGCCTAGCAGTTGAAGGAGCATCTATTTTGGGCTTGGTTGGTATAATTCTTATCATCTTTGATAATCTGTCAACGACAGTTAAGATGCCATTGTTTCCTTCCGTTGACCTTGGAAGGGGTGTAATAAAGTCCATCGTTATGTGAGTCCATTTGGTTTTCGGTGGATCAAGAGGTTGTAAAAGACCTGCGGGTTTCTGATTGGATGGTTTGTCTCTTTGGCAGTGGCAAGAACGAACGTATCGAAGTACATCTGTACGAAGGTTTTTCCAGTAAAACTTCGGTGATATTCTATTGATTGTTTTTGAAATTCCCAAATGTCCAGTATTTGGAGTAGAATGGTAGTCATGTAATAGCTTGACTTTAAATTTTCCTTCTGGTACGCAAATCTTTCCGTTCCTTAGTAAAAGCAACCCTTTCTTTTCGAAAGGTGCCTTTGGATCTTTGTATTGGGTTTTCAGGTTTTCATCTAGCCTGTAATCTTTGGCCAGATCTTCTAGCTCAGAATCCGCAAAATAAGGTACGGATATATTGTTCGATTCTAGGTATGTCTTTGTTATCACTTCCTTGAGTAGTTCTCTGTTTCGATGTTTAGGTGAGGGATAATTCTGAGGTTGTCTTGACAGGGCATCGGCAACGATGTTTGCTTTCCCGGAGATGGGTATAATTTTGAAATCAAAGTTCGCTAATCTTTCCAACCACCTAACCTGTCTTTGGGACAGATTTCCTGGGTCTCGAGGTATCTTAAAGGGTAGTGATCAGAATGAACTGTGAAAAAGTTTCCGTGTAGGTATGCTCTCCACCATTTCAAGCACTCTACAATGGCCAAGAGCTCCCTCTCATGAGCGGCATAATTTTGCTCAGCATCATTCAAAGTCCTAGACGCAAAGGCAACTGGTCTTCTGGATTTTGGATCCCCCTGTTCCAACACAGCTCCAATTGCGTACTGAGAGGCATCTGTAGTGACATATATTGGAAGTTCAGAGTCAAAAGTTCGAAGGACTGGGGCACTGCATAACGATTTCTTCAAGGTCTGGAATGATTTGTCCTGAGTAGCTGTCCACAGAAATGAAACGTTCTTCGTCAGCTCTGTAAGAGGTTTAGCAACCAATGAGCATCCTCTTATGAATCTTCTGTAATAGTTGACGAGTCCCAAGAATGACTGAAGTTGTTGCTTGTTCTTTGGTGAGGGCCATTCCATGACTGCCTTTATCTTGTTGGGATCCACAGCAATTCCCTCTTGACAGATTACATGTCCAAGATACTCGACTTCTTTAACACCGAAGACACATTTTGACAATTTTGCGAACAGATTCTCCTTCCTCAGAATCTCTAGTACTACATCAATGTGTTCTAAATGTTCTTTCCATGTCTTACTGAAGATGAGAATGTCATCTAAATAAACGATAACGAATACATCCAGGACATCTTTGAATATGTCGTTCATGAGATTCATAAAAGTTGCTGGTGCGTTGGTCAATCCAAAAGGTAGTACGAGAAATTCAAAATGTCCGTATCTGGTTCGAAACGCTGTGAGAGGGATTGAAGATTCCTCCAGTCTGATCTGATGGTAACCCATCCTCAGATCTATTTTCGAGAAGTACCTGGCTCCCTTAAGTCGATCAAAGATATCATCGATGCGCGGCAGGGGGTAGCTGTTTTTTACAGTAAGCCGATTAAGTGCTCTGTAATCCACACACATACGCAAACCGCTGTCCTTTTTCGTTACAAAGAGTATTGGCGCTCCCCAGGGGCTTTTGCTTGGTCTAATGAATTCACTCTCTAGTAGATCATCTAGTTGTTTACGAAGCTCCATCATTTCTTTTCCTGAAAGTCTGTAGAGACCCTTTTTCTGTGGCTTAGCATCTTTTTCCAATTCGATCTTGAAATCATACTTTCGCTTCGGAGGAAGGCCCTTCGGAAGTTTTTCCGGGAAAACGTCTGTATACTTTTTCAGTACACCTTGAATATCTTCTGGGTAAGAATCTGGAACATTTGGATTTGAGTCTAGTGGTCGAATTAGAACAGCATAAGTGCTACATTTTTTCTCCAAATCAGTAAGTACTGAGTTTGCAGAAACGAAAGGGTGCTTTGTCATTTCATTGGCAGTGACGGAGTACTTTTCACCCTTGTAGTTGAAAGAAACTTGATTGCTTGAAGAGTCGATAATTGCTCTATGGGCTCCACACCATTCCTTTCCTAGGATTGCATCATATCTCTTGAGGGGGCTCACGGCGAAGTACAGTGGTTCTGTGTAGTTCTTTACTTGGACGATTGCCGGACCGGCTGTTTCTCTCAACTTCTGGTTAGCACCGTTCGCCATTTCGGCAAGCTCTGCTGATTCTCTTGTTTTAATCTTATGGTAATCGCAGAACAATTCACTGAGGAAATTGATCTCACCACCTGGGTCGATGAGAATTTTTGCTGGTCCATTGGAAATGACTCCTTTAACAATAAGAAGTCCTCTATGATTTCGTTGGAAAGTTGGGGTTGGTGTTCCCCTAAATGCTTCCTGGGATCTTATTGTTGAAACAATAAGATTTCTGTTATCCAGAACTGATTGAGGACCTTCAGTCAGTTCCTTCGGGCTTTTGGGCAGTTTTTTGCAATGTGCCCTCTCTGTCTGCATCTCAAGCAGAGGCCTTCACGTATGCATCTCTCACGTTCTGCTTGATCCAATTTCGGTAAGTTAACATTTGAGGACTGTATACCCGGTTTCATTTCCACGTTCCCAATTTCCATTGGCACAGGAGCACTATTTCCAGTACTTGAACTTCCGTTCAGCGATTTTGTACTCGATTTGTTGTTACCTAACGGCCCTGAACGCCTGTAAGCAGCTTCGATTCTTTCCGCATCTGCCATTAAATCAGAAAGCTTAGAGTATTCTTTCGTGCATAGGGCTTTCCAAATGTACGGTTTCAGGCCGCGTGAATAGCGATCAATCTGATCTTTGACTCCTATGTCTGGTATATCCAACAATATTTTGTTAAAATCTTCATTGAACGCAGTAACGTCTTTAACTTGTTTCCAGCGAGCCAGCTTGTCTCGGGCGATTTTTTCCTTGTTTAACGTCTCGAAGCGATTGAGAAGGGCAGTCTTCAGTTCCTTCCATGTTTGAATCTCCTGCCCCGCGGCGCTCTTGGAATGGACCATCCACCACTCATGGGCATTTCCAGAGAGATAGCTTAGTGCAATGTTCATAGTAGCTTGCCCATCTGCTTCACCAAGATAATTCTGCATCTGCACGCACCAGCTCCCGACGGACCCTTTTCCGCTGAATGATCCCGGCTTGTTCTTCTTAGGGGCGTCCTTGGTTTCGTTTTGACCATTTGAGCTACTAGCATTGATCCTGACGAGAGAAAGCTCATTCTCGAGAGCTCCCACCTTGCGAGCAGCGTTATTGAGCTGGTTCTGTTGTGCGGAGATCTGGTTATGAGCCTCTGACAGCTGGCGTTGAAGTTCGCTTACAGCCTGTGCCAGAGACTCTACAGTAATGCCCGAAGTTTCCATTGTCCTTTCCTATTGGTCGAAAGAGTCACACGTGTAGTTTTGGGTTTTTTTTTCTTTAAATAGAATTTTTTCAAATTGGCCAGTAAGAATCGGTATGCACTGTGGCCGAGTTGGCTAGACCAGCGAAAGACCAGTGAGAGGTCTCGAGTTCGAATCCCAGTCGATAACTTGGGAAAGTTGATTTTCTCTGACGTAAGGGTTTGACGTCAGTCACGTCGGGTGTGCTATAGTAGCCCTCCTTCCGATGCTTTACCAAACGGTTGTTTTCCTGTCTAGAACCTGGCGGCGATACGGACTTACAAGTCCTACTGCAAGGAACTGGGGAAAGCGAGTTTGTAAGGTAGCCACAGCGGGAGGGTGAACACAGCACAAACGAAGTCGGTTGAGAAAGCAACTTTTGTTTTTTTTTTCCTATTCGACAAGGATAGGTTTATTCAAATACAAGCTACTCAGACTTACGAGCAGTCTCGCGGTGACGACGGCCAAGACGGTGGCGCTCAAGGTCTGCCTTGCTCGGAACTTCTATTTTGCAAATATTGCAGGTGTGCCTTGTCTTGTCAGCGCGGTGCTGATGCTTGCGGGAACGGAGATGCTCGAAGTACTGCACGCGGCCTGTGCAGGTGACTTGACAGTGACGACAGTGGAAAGGAGACGATCGAGGGTTCTTGGTCATTCGAGGCCTCCTGACAGACTTCCGGATACGATGGTTGGCTGTCCTTTGGATAACGATAGAGGCGGCGTCAGGAAGAACAGGTAGGCCCTTCTTCGAAATCGTAGGCCTGGTGGTCGGTTTGGCCTTCCTTGATTTGACGGGCCTTGAGCGGGGGATCTCGGGAAGCGCTGGTATCGGTGGAAGGGCCGACGGAAGTGCGAAAGCGGGAGGCTGCGGGGTTCTCGGTTCTTCGATTTCGATCCTAGTCGGTGTCCTTGGTTCTTGACCGTAACAGAACTTACTTACTTCTCGACAATTTTCCTCGAAAAATCCCTGTAAGTCCTTCTCGGTGTACTCGTCAGGCGACGAGGGGCGGTCCCTGGAAGTCTTGTTTTTCGGCACTGAGCGTTATTCAAAAAGAATCAGAGTAAAAAACAAAATGTTAGTCTCTGCTTGCAATCGGGCAGAACGTCAAATCTAATAGAGATTTTAACTTACTGTCGGATTGGAAGAACTCGCAGTACTGACAAACGAATATGCGATGCTACCAAATGTGGGGTGTTGAGCGCACAAAAGGTAATCGATGGTTGAACTGTTGGTTGATGCTTCCGGTAAACAGGCCGGAACATCAGACCAGGGTTTATATAGAAAAAGTACTCAACACCAGCAGAGATAAATTGTAACTAAACGGTACTGAATTCAAAGGTATTCTAGAAAAAGCGACCCAGAGGTATCAAACTACAAGGTTCTGAAGGTCCATCAGTATAACAGACAGCAACAAACATCATGGCAAAGTCCCATTGGTCCAATTGGCAAGTAGGCATAAAGTGGTTGCTGATTGGTGGGTGCGAAATGTTTCGAGAACCACGGAGATAGCCATGATGGATCCATGTCATTGGCTAGGACAAAGAGGTATGATATTATGCTTTTACACTGGTGCGTGAGTACAGTGCACAAGTTGCAATGATGTCTTCTTACAGTGTAAATCCTTGGTACAGGTTACCGGAGGGATACTGTCAGGGTATTTGGTGATTTACGGGCATAATCGCAACAGATACCCGATCGATTTCCGATTCCAAATATGGAAGAAATCCTCGAGGACTTGAAGGACGGGAGATACTTCACCTCAATTGATCTTTACACTGATTATTGGCAGATTCCATTAGATGAAAAATGTAAGGAAAAAACAACTTTTACCAGCAAACCGGTACATTCAGGTTCGAAGTGATGCCTTTTGGTCTCATGAATGCCCCAGCTACATTCCAAAGAATGATGAACGAGGTTTTGAAAAGGACGTCCATTTGCAAGATTTTATATCGATGATGTGGTGATATTCTCAAAACCTTGGATCAGCACATATCGCATGTCAAGACAGTAGTGGAAAGGATATCTGCATACAGCCTGAAAATTAAGTTGAGCAAATGCTTCTTCGCGAAAACTTCTACCCAATTACCGCCATATCGTCGATCAAGAGGGAATTAGGGTGGACCCAGAGAAAACGAAAAAAATCAAGTTGGCACCAAGGCCCGCCTCAAAAACGGAGGTTCGAAGCTTCTTAGGACTGGCCTCATATTACAGAAGATTTATCAACGATTTCGCCAAGACTGCAGCACCGTTACATGCCAGCACTACAAAGAACGGAAAATTGTACTGGAACAAGGAAATGCAAACTGCGTTTGAGGAGCTTAAAGATAAGCTATGTGTCCCCAGTGCTCATGTATCCAGATTTCAAGAGCCCATTTGTTGTGGAGACAGATGCATCAGAACGGTCTTTGGGTGCCGTTTTGTCCCAAAAAGATGAAACGGAAGACTACACCCGGTTCAATTCGCAAGTCGCACTCTGAATGATGCGGAAAGGAGATACTCAGTCTGCGAAAAAGAAGCGCTCGCTGTTGTCTTCGCACTGAAAAAGTTTCGCGTGTACCTTTTATCACTCGAGAAATTTGTCTTGATAACTGATCACCAGGCACTTAAGACAGCATTCCAAAAGAAAGATGTACATACCCGCTTGGCCCGATGGCTCGACATTTTCGCAGAATATCGGTTTGAAATTGTGTATAGGCCCGGACGCAATAATCAGCCTGCCGATTACCTATCCCGCTTGACTGATCCAATGAGTCCAAGTGAAAATGCTTCCGAGAGTATCGTGGGAGTTGCCGAGGTGCAAGTGCCGAACAATAACGAGTATGAAGCAATATTCACGGGCTAATTAAATTCCTGGATGGACTATAAATGAGAAAGGTTGATCTGGAACACAGAAATTGGGTACGCAGGACCAAAAGGCTTTTACATTGTGGAATGGGAACTCTTCCGACACACAAAAGCCGTCCTCGATTAGTGGCCCCTATGAAAGAAAGGATGAAGATCTTGAGGACTTCCATGACGATTAGAGCATTGGGAATCTTGACACAACCAAAAAATTTGTAACTAGGAGCTTCTGGTGGCCCAGTATCCATAAGGACGTCTATGATTTCGTGAAAAGCTGCGACAACTGTCAAAAATTCACTGCAATACGAAAGTATAAGACAACTCTAAGTTTTCCAGTTTCCGGTCTCTTTGAAACATTCTCAATTGACTTTACCGGTCCATTCAAGGAAACCTCTTCCGGAAACAAATATCTCCTTATAGGGGTGGAACATCTTACTGGATGGCCAATAGCAGTTGCAGTTGAAGAGGCCAATGCTGAAGTGGTCCTGAGATTCATCGAAAAAGAAATAATTGAACCGTTTGGTCTTCCAAAGAGGATCATCTCGGATAACGCCCTTTGTTTTACTGCAGCTTCACTGCTTCGTTCTTGGAAGAGAAAGGGACTCAGCTAAAGACAGTTCTCGCATACGCTCCTATGTCAAACGGGTAAGCCGGAAAGGATGGTTGGAACCATCAAACGAGCAATATCGAAAACTATGTCGGAGAATGAAATCCAGTGGGAAGATGCCTTACCAAAAGTGTTATACGGCTATCGTCGAAGAAGAGGAAGAAGTGGACGGTCACCGTTCGAGCTATGTACGGAAGGGCTCCTAGAATGTTACAGAGAGACATGGAAACAAATATTATCGATGAAGAGAGTAGAGAAGTCGAGCTACTGGCCACCGAAGGCTGGAGATCACACCGCGCGCTAACACAGAAAGAAATAAGATAAGAGCCTCCAGTCCAAACTTTTCAGTCGGCTCTAAAGTATTGTAGCACACGGAAAGCAATGCACAGGCTGTGAAGTGGCCGGCTTCCAAACAAAGTACTCGAACCCTTGTATCGTCACGGAGGAAAGACACCCGCACTATAAGCTCTGTTCAAGCTCAGGGAAGAGATCAAGGAGGGCCATCCATGCACGTCGTCTAGTCCCTTACCATCAGAGGCCTGAAGAATTCCTTCTCACACAGGACTATGCGCAACCACGGGGCATACTCATCTTTAACTATAGAATGATTCCTATAGGAGGAAAAAGGGCCTGGGAATGGATCATCTCGATTACGCGGCTACTACGAACTCCACGTAATCATCCATTTCTACATTAATATATGCCTATGTTTTCTACGTTGAACGGACCATTGCTACCTCAAGAAGATTTCCGACTATTAATCAGAGTTCTATTCTCATTCCAAAACGGAAGGTTCACGGAAGCAGGTCCAGAGTTTGTGGAAGTCATATATCATTACTCTATAGGAAGGTATGGAATGGTAGCTATCGGAGACTTGTCGCAAACATATCTGAAAATTATCCGTCCGGTTTACGTATTTCTTAAGAACAACCAAGATGTGCGACTGAGAGGTTACAGCTTGCCCCCTGATATGGAATATCGACTGGTCCCGTATTCCTCTATGGGAACCTTACGCTGCTCCGCTCAGAAACAAAACCTCAGCCGAAGACCAAGATCCTCCCGAGGACCGTGATGATGATACGAGCTGGACCATCAAGTGATCGGGGCGGATCATCGAAGAGGGCAAGGCGTCGGGAGCAGCGAGAAGATCGCCAAGAAGATCGCTCAAACACCGCCTAGTCTCCCAGGGGGAAACTATGCATCCTTAATTATTGGACGGCTACCAATTAGACGTTGGCTTCGCGAAATGACAGAGGACCCTCGAGAAGCAGAAGTAATTTCCTTTTTTGCCATTAGTATTTGCATGTGCTTCCAGACATTCACGGGGCGCACCTTACTCGTGAGGACTCAGTCCTTATGTTGCGAGTTTTTTTCTCCTTCAGATACCCTTTCTGGACCCGTTGCCAGAAAAGTTTGCATACTACGTTTATTACCTCACATTTGGAAGGTTTGGAGAAGTGAACGGGGAGCTATTAGAGAACACTATGAAACCATACGCCGAATCTACGAAACTCTTGACCAAAGATGAGCCGGTCATCGCACGGTACACACTCTCTCATATTGGAAATGAGCTACTACCATATCCTTACAGTGAACCTATACTATCTCCCTGATGAATGGATAGAACTCCCACAAGAACAACAAGAGCATTGAGAACGAGCGGGACGTTCGACCTAAGTGCGGGGGTGTTAGGCGCAGATTTTTTTTGTCGCCGTCATCTACAGGCCTATAGTTTACTGTACTACCTCTCCTTGTCCAAATTTGATTTATAGTTCCGGTCCTTCCTCGTCCTCCCTGAACCTCGCTTATCATTACCGTGGTCCTCTCCAAATTTACTTCCATTTTATCTAGATATTTTTATACTGTATCTACCCCTCTGAATCGATCCCGAATCAAGTTCTTTTTCCCTTTTTGCTTACCTCCTCCTCCAAATTCTTTTTTTGAAAAAAATGGCGCAAATGCACTACTACAAAATCCCTTGCAGATTTATTTTACCTATTCTAATCTATAGAACCTGCCCCGGGAGCCTATTTAAACCCCTTTATTCCAAGTTTTAAATGTCCCCGATCATTTTTCTCATCACACCTCCCCCCCCACACCCGAAACACCCCATTACCTCCCATTCCCCCAAACCTACCAAAATGACCAATCTACGCCCCTCGAAAATCATTTCCAAAAATCGCCATCCCGCCCCCTAAACTCTATTCCCCTACTCCCTTTCGGACCTACTGACCGCGAGGACTACCTGCGCGGCAAACAAGAAAAATCATCGAATTCGTGCGTCGCCTCTTCGAGGATGAGGCGGAGAGGTAGGTAAGGGGCGGGAGTGGGACATCGAGGAGGGAGCTTGGAGACCTTATAGGAGTGGGTAGCCCCTGGATTGGTCTGTGAGGTTAATAACGAGGAGGACGGGGAGGATGAGGAGGAAGAGGAGATGAAGAGGGGAGGAAGAGGATGAAGAGGAGGAAGAGGAGGAGAGGAGGAAGAGGAGGAAGAGGAGGAAGAGGAGGATGACGAGGACGAGTTGGATGAGGGAAATGGGGGCATGGAAAGTGTTTACTAGTGGCCTGGACTGGAGAGTATGGATCAAGTGGTGCCGACGCTGGAACCGGATGGAGATATCTTTAGTAGTTTAGATATCTCCCAGGAGGGAATAGAGAGCTGTGAGCCATTCGCAGATATTTGTGGGGACTGCTTGGACAGCATGGATATTTTAGAGGAGTTGTTTGGATCTGATTTAGAGAATGGGAAATAAGAGGACCTCATTGATTGTTAGTTTCTTAAGTATCTTCTGTTTAGAGTATGTCATCCACACAAATTGTTTCTGTGCATTTCCTGGTACCTTCTGTAGTTTTGTTCGGACTTTAGGGGTAGCCAAAAGTCTATATAAGCTGAGTAAGTTGCTTCCTCATCGAGAGGTCAAGCAAGTTGGCAGACAACTTCAAGCCCAGTCCCAAATAGTTAGGAAGTTGAGAGTCAACTTCAGACCCAAGAAGCATTTATTTTACCCTAGTCACTAAGCATAGGTGGTAGACCCTGCCCCTTCCATACTTGCTTGTAGCCCATTCAACTGTCTTCCCTATCCACTCCTTTTCGTTCGTTCAACTATACCACGGTAGCACTTCTGTCGGCTTGCAACACCTCCTTCTTGGGGAAATTGGTTCTGAGGATCTCTTCCCTGCTGATTTATCCCTAACACATGGGTACACAATAGCTGACAGAAGTCAAGAAACTCGCCTCCTAAGTGCACATGCTGGGTGCATATGAGATCTTGCTACGGGTGGCAGATGGTACGAGCGGCCAGGTATCAAGCAGTCCCAGCACTTACACTTCGCCTCCATCCTTTCTATGTCTGACGACGCTCGTCGCCTGTCGAGTCGCGCCCGCCTTGGATCCAAGCGGCCAACAGCTTTGACCTGCAAGCGCGAAGACGGCATGACTTGCCGGCATAACCTCATTCGCAACGCTCTCGCCCGCTTCTGTAAGGAAGTCGGCATCGCTGCACTCGTTCGAACGTACGCTCCCATTCAGGGTCTAGAATCGTCTATTCATTAGGAGTCCCTTCCATTACGAATGGAAATCTATATCCCGGGTGCGCATGGTCTAAAATCGCCCGATTACCGTCAGTTTATTGCTTCGACGCCTCATCGCCCGCCTGCTAGCCGACCAATTTCGCCTGACCTATCATCCCAATTTTCCTCCCAATTTTTCACAACAAAGTCAGAGTCTGATTCAAGAACGGCACAGATGCGGAGATTCATACAGTCCGATGCGTGATCCAGCGCCCTGAATTTCCAAGAACGTCTAAATGCAACGGATGCTGACAACGCATTCAAACAGCATTTCTCGCAGCACATTCTCGACGCTGTCATCCAGCATGCCCCCAGTCTCGCCCGCTGGATTTATTTCTGATACAGAATCGCGTTCTTCCTCGTATTCGGCGATTTCACTATCCTCAGCGCAACTGGGACTCAACAGGGTGACACCCTTGGACCTCTACTTTTCGCCGTCGCCGTTCACCCGTTGGTCCTTTTGTTTCAGGAGCGCTCCAGCCCTTCTGAACGCTTGGTATGCAGATGATGGGAATCTTATTGTCTCTCGCCCTTCTGTTCTCGCTTGCCCTCAGTTACAGGTTGGGCTTCAAGGTCAGAGATAAATTGAAAATGGATGATCACAATCGTTTTTCCTTTTTTGGATAGCTCGCTTGGGAGCTTGGTAACTTGCCTTAACGAGCGGAATCAACGGCTTATATAGCTTCACTCTGCGTAAACCTACAGACACCGCGGAACACAAGTGCCCAACCTTTTGGAGGGCCATTAACACATATTAAAAATGAGATATACAGTTACGGACGCAAATGCACCATACATAAAACCTAGCAACCGGATAAATAACCAGGGACCAAAAGAATCGCAACGAGCCACTTCCCAAGAAGGAGATTATACACTTTTCGCTCATTAAAGGAAATTGATGTCTACCATTAATGATGCCTATCTGCCTCAGACGTGATCCAACCTTGGTGTTAACCGTAACACCAAAAACAATGGTAGTGGTAAGTCTTTAGGAGTTCTATAGTATGGCCCAGAAGCGTGAGGAGGGTATTTAGAAATTATCTACGAATGCGGGCGGCGAGTGTAAATCTCTCGCGCCTGCATCACTTGGACACTAAACGCAAAACGGGTAACGAAGTCGCGAAAGCTCTAGTTGAGGAGAGGAACCGCGACGGGAAGCAGAGGAAGGAGCGGGTGCTCGATGAGGGCGACGATCCCAACTTCCTTACAGAAGCGAGCCAGAACGTTGGCGAGAACGTGACGTCAACGAGTCATTCCGTCCTCGTATTTGCGGGTTAAATCGTATTGGCCGCTTGGATCTAACAGGGTGTGACGTTGGCCCTGCGATGGGAGCATATGCACAGAAGAGTAGATCCATGGATCAGCGCGATGCCGAGACGGAGAGCAAGAGCAACAATCACGCAGGTGAGGAAAGATACGTGCCGTGGTGGGGTGAAGAAGCGAAGAGAAAACGCTAATCTTTGCAGGTGTACTACACTGCGTCTTATAACGCGATGCTATTTAGATTTATGTACACAATTTGGCAATTTTGTTCTTTCGAATGGTCGAATTATGGCTCTCCAGATAGCAGCCTCCAAAAGCATGGTGCTCTTATAAACTCTCACGGAGATTTTTGCCGCCAATCTGGAATCTGCGGTGACACTTTTCACTACCGAGTTTACAGTGACTTTCAAATTTGAGTGGGTACTTAAGCGACGGCCGCTCAGATTACTACTGCAGCTCTACAGAATTTGACTCGATCCATCAAGGTAGTACTTTTACCGTACCACCGCACAAAATTTGACTCTTCCCGTTCGTTTTTTTGTCCAACATCACGATGGTTAATCCTTCCGAAACAGAACGATCTGCGAGCCAACCAGACGAAGAACCGTTTTCTCCATTCACAGAGGAACGACTTAAAGCGCTGCGTGAGCTAGGAGATGAACTTGTCTCTCTCCACAATGGAATGGAACGAGAGATTCAACGATCGCAAGATTTGGAATGGAGCTGCCTATGCACTTCGACGTTCGAGCCCTTCCCCGGATCTGTCACCGGAAACTCGAGAGGGCAAACTCGTCATTGATTTTACACAAGACAAACAACTCGCCAGTGCACAAACGTCTTCTGCAAGAAGATAGAAAATGGATTCATTGATATTATGGTAAGCATGTAGTGTTTGAGGAATGTGGTATGATACATAATACGTCGCGGGTGAGATTACTTACATGTGATCGCTTCACCGTTTTGTTCCTGGAACCTTGCCATGATTTTCGAGGATCGGTATTACTTAACATGACACACAACTACAACAGAAGCACCAAATGGACCACGGACGATACTGCAAACTATTACGCCTTGAACCCGACTGCTACGCAGTCTTCCTTAAGGTGAGCGACGCCAGACGCCACAATTTGAATTAAGTTTTTGACTCTTCCATGTATCCCGTGGCAGGAAGACTGCAGGTAATTTGGATGCTAACGTAGTGTTTACTAATCGTGTGCCGATGTGCGAACTAGCCTACACTGTGAAAAGAAAACGAAGAATACCCCGCCGAGTAATGGGAACGTTGTTGCGGAAGCAAAAAGTGGTGATTGTTCGGAAGATGAAGGTACTGTTGAAGGAGAGGCTGTCGAGGAAAAGCCTGGTGAGAATGGAGACCTGGAAACTACGGCTGCAAACGATAATGAGGGACGGAAGGGGAAAAGGAGGAGGAAAGGCGATAAAGAGGGTGGGAAACGAGGTGGAGCCAGGAAGAGAAGAGCGACAGGGAGATCGGCGGCAAGGGCAGGACCGTCGCGCTGCCCAAAGCTGGGCCGTCGCGGTTCCCACAAGCAGGGCCGTCGGGTACCAGGAGAGCTGGGCCGTCCACATTCCCCATGCTGGGCCGTCGCGCGTACGCAAAGGAGGGCCGTCTGGCATCCCTCAAACGGTGTCGTCCAGCTTTCCTCAAGCTGGACCATCCAGCATCCATCGTGCAGGGCCTTCCAACATCCGTCAAGCTAATCCGTCCAGTTTTCCACGAGAAGTGCAGGCAGCAAGGGAGCTCATCAAGAAGAGCATGGAGCACCTTGCTCAGACTGACTACGATGAGAGCGAGAAGTGGGCGGCACTCGTTCTCACTTGCTTTAGCAAACCTCTTCAGATGAGGTGTTTGCGGGAAGTGAGGCACCTGATTTTTCCACATAAGCATTCTGGTGGCGGTGCCTAACAGATGGGGTCCACCAGAGAAGCGAGTGCGGGAAGTTGGAGAGCACGAAGGCCTGTACAGTACGTATGTTATGATATCTTGATTATTATGTAAAGTTATGAACGAGCATTAGGGTTTTGATCCGAATGAAATGTCAACAACAAACGAGTCAATGGATAGTATCCATTCAATGAATAGAATGAATCCACTCGCTTCTCTCCGTTCTCAGCTGCCCCATACAAGCCATTTCGCTTGCAATCCTACTAAATTGCTTTCGTCAGGCCATCACGAATCACCCGGGTTCCCCCCTCGTGGCTTGCAGTATGCACTGACTACTGAGCTCGTGGACTACAAGTATGATCGCTTCACGGCATCCCTCACCCCTGTTTCCAAAACGCGTCATGTATCTACCACTGCTTCTGATAGGGGTAGATCGGCGGGGAAGAGATCCTGGGAACCAATTACCCTGAGAAGGAGGTGTTGCGAGCGACAAAAGTGCTACCGTGGTATTGCTGAACGAACAAAAGGGAGTGTATATAGAAGAGAGTTGAGGAAGCTACAAGCAAGTATAAAAGGGGCAGGGTCTACCACCGACGCTCTGCGACTAGCGTAAGAAAACGTTTTCTTGGGTCTGAAGTTGACTCTCAACTTCCTAACTATTTGGGACTGGGCTTGAAGTTGTCTGCCAACTTGCTTGACCTCCACAAGAGGAAGCAGTTTACTCAGCTTATATAGACTTTTTGGGTATTCCTAAAGCCTCAATAAAACATACTAATAGCCACAAAATGCATTCACAGGAATCGTGTGAACCAGAGAGACTATTAGAAGATCTTTTCTCAAGTTAAATATCTAGGTGCCATACCCATGCCAGCCACCCATCGGCCAGGGGTGGGAATTGATGTGGCCATTATATAGACCTATCAGAGTCACTCGTAGTATCACCCACATCCTGGAACTGTACTGACATCTACTATGACAGCGTGTCCTAAACTAAAAATCAACCGATGATTTTGCCACACTCCCCGAAATTAAAAATATCTTGCAAATTCAAAAACTGAGAAAATATCTTCCCAATTCCGATACTGTATACAATTATGGTCCTCATCTAGATTTTTTCCGCGTGCGAATTTGCGCACATCACTCCCTCCCGCTCAAGACGATCGTCCCGGCTCGTCTTCATTGTTCTTGTTCTGTTTCCGTTAGCGTTCGCTGTCTTATTGATAAAACGTATGGTCTCTCAAACGGGTACGGATGCAACTGATTACAATATGATGCTCTAAAAAGTAGGTTTGCATTACTGGTACCTCACTCTGTAGCATAGCCTCATATATTGGTTTGATAACATCGAGGTGGGGTTGAATACATTCTTCTTCCGTGACTCTTCCGAATCTTCCAAGAGTGAAAAAGTATATGTGATATGCAAACTCTTCTGGAAGATGCCGGAGGAATGGATGCCGATAAGAAAAGAAGACGCGCATCATCAAGAACGAATCTTCGTAAGATAAGTGCGGTCCATGTAGCGCCCTAAAACATAAACAGATGCTTATCATGAAATAAGAAATGACCTGTGCATCGTTCGCATCCTCGGAGATATTGCGCAGCCAAAAAGATAATCTTCTTCTTCCGACTGTATGTTGTGCATGGTTGTGAAGGAGAGCTAGAGATGAAGTTGTGGTGGGCGGTCCGATGAATGGCCGCGACCAGCTCCTGACGTACTGGGACCTGCACGAGGTCCTCTCGGGGGACCACCGGAACCTCTTCTGGGCGGGTTGTTGTCTCCCGAAGGTCCTCCTCTGGTCATCATCACTGCTTCAGGAGGATCCTCGCCGCCTCCAACGTTCCCAATTTGTGGCAGAGAAACGTAATGTTCCCATAGAGGATACGGGACCAGCCTGTACTCCATATCCGGGGTAAGGCGTAACCTCTCAGTCGCACGTCTTGGTTGTTCTTGAGAAATACGTAAATTGGACGGATAATATTCAGATACGTTTGCGACAAGTCTCCAGCAGCTAACATTCCATATCTTCCTATAGAGTAATGATATATTACCTCCACAAACTCTGGACCTGCTTCCGTGAACCTTCCGTTTGGAATGAAAATAGAACTCTTATTAATAGTCGGAAATCTTCTTCAGGTAGCAATGGTCCGTTCAACGTACGAAAACATAGGCACATATTAATGTAGAAATGGATGATTACGTGTAGTTCGTAGTAGTCCCGCGTAATCGAGATGATCCATTCCCAGGCCCTTTTTCCTCCATAGGAATCATTCTATAGTTAAAGATGAGTATGCCCCGTGGTTGCGCATAGTCCTGTGTGAGAAGGAATTCTTCAGGCCTCTAATGATAAGGGACCAGACGACGTGCATGGATAGCCCTCCTTAATCTCTTCCCTGAGCTTGAACAGAGCTGATAGTGCGGGTGTCTTTCCTCCGTGACGATGCAAGGGTTCGAGTACTTGGTTTGGAAGGCCGGCCACTTCACAGCCTGCTGCATTGCTTTTCCATGTACTGCAAGTACCTTAGAGCCAACTGAAAAGGTTCTGACTGCAGTTTCTTCATCCTTATTTCTTGTCTGTGTTAGCGCGCGGTGTGATCTCCAGCCTTCGGTGGCCAGTAGTTCAACTTCCCTACTCTCTTCATCGATAATATTTGTTTCCATGTCTCTCTGTAACATTCTAGGAGCCCTTCCGTACATTAGCTCGAATGGTGAGCGTCCATTTCTTCCTCTTCTTCGACGATAGCCGTATAACACTTTTGGTAAGGCATCTTCCACTGGATTTCATTCTCCGACATAGTTTTCGATATTGCTCGCTTAATGGTTCCAACCATCCTCTCAGCTTTCCCGTTGGACATAGGAGCGTATGCGAGAACGGTCTTCAGCTGAATCCCTTTCTCGTCCAAAAAACGAAGCAGTGAAGTTGCAGTAAAACAAAGGGCGTTATCCGAGATTATCCTTTTCGGAAGACCAACGGTTCAATTATTTCTTTTTCGATGAATCTCAGTACCACCTAAGCATTTGCCTCTTCAACTGCAACTGCTATTGGCCATCCAGTACGATGTTCAACCCCTTTAAGGAGATATTTGTTTCCGGAAGAAGTTTCCTTGAACGGGCCCGCGAAGTCAATTGAGAAGGTTTCAAAGAGACCGGAAACTGGAAAACTTAGAGTTGTCTTATACTTCCGTATTGGAGTGAATTTTTGGCAGTTGTCGCAGCTTTTCACGAAATTATAGACGTCCTTATGGATACCGGGCCACCAGAATCTCTCAGTTACGAATTTTTTGGTTGTTTCGAGATCCCAATGCCCTAGCTCATCATGGAAAGTCCTCAAGATCTTCATTCTTTCTTTCAAAGGGGCCACTAGTCGGGGACCGGCTTTAGTGTGCCGGAAGAGTTTCCCATTCCACAATGTAAAAGCCTTTTGATTCCTGCGTACCCAATTTCTGTGTTCAAGATCAACCTTTCTCATTTCTAGTCCATCGAGGAATTTGATCAGTCCGTGAATATTAGCTTCGTACTCGTTATCGTTCGGCAACTGCAACTCGGCGACTCCGACGATGTCCTCCGAAGCTTTTTCATTTGGAATCAGTGCGTCCCTCAAGCGGGATAGGTAATCGGCAGGCTGATTATTGCGTCCGGGTCTATACACAATTTCAAACCGATATTCTGCGAAAATGTCGAGCCATCGGGCCAAGCGGTGATGTACATCCTTCTTTTGGAATGCTGTTTAAGTGCCTGGTGATCAGTTATCAAGACAAATTTCTCGAGTGATAAAAGGTATACGCGAAACTTTTTCAGCGCGAAGACGACAGCTAGCGCTTCTTTCTCGCAGACTGAGTATCTCTTTTCCGCATCATTCAGAGTTCGGCTTGCGAATTGAACAGGGTGTAGTCTTCCGTTTTCATCTTTTTGGGACAAAACGGCACCCAAAGACCGTTCTGAGGCATCTGTCTCCACAACGAATGGTCTCTTGAAATCTGGGTACATGAGAACTGGGGGACACATAGCTTATCTTTAAGCTCCTGAAATGCAGTTTCCATTTCCTTGTTCCAGTAAAATTTTCCGTTCTTCGTAGTGCTGGCATGTAACGGTGCTGCAGTCTTGGCGAAATCTTTGATAAATCTTCTGTAATATGAGGCCAGTCCTAAGAAGCTTCGGACCTCCGTCTTTGAAGCGGGCCTTGGTGCCAACTTTATTTTTTTCGTTTTCTCTGGATCCACTCTAATTCCCTCTTGGTCGACGATATGACCGAGTAATTGGATAGAAGTTTTCGCAAAGAAGCATTTGCTCAACTTAATTTTCAAGCTATACTCCGATATCCTCTCCACAACTGTCTTGACGTGCGAGATGTGCTGATCCAATGTTTCTGAGAATATGACGACATCATCGATATAGACTCTTGCGAATGGAAGTCCTTTCAAAACCTCGTTCATCATTCTTTGGAATGTAGCTGGTGCATTCATGAGACCAAAAGGCATCACTTCGAACCTGAACGTACCGGCTTTGCTGGTAAAGGTTGTTTTTTCCTTACATTTTTCATCCAATGGAATCTGCCAATAGCCAGTGTAAAGGTCAATTGAGGTGAAATATCTCCCGTCCTTCAGGTCCTCGAGGATCTCCTCCATGTTCGGAATCGGAAATCGATCGGGTATCATTCTCTGGTTCAGTTGTCGGTAATCGACGCAAAAACGCAGCTTTCCATCCTTCTTTGGTGCGACCACAACTGGAAACGACCATGGGGATGAAACTGGTCGAATAATATCATTTTTCAGCATACTTGTAACATTTTCTGAGATAAATTGGTCATATTTTGGCGGTTGACGTCTAGGCTTGTGGTAAATCGGTTGAGTGTCGGTAAGTTCGAACGAGTGAGTAACCGGTACACTTGCTTGTCTTAAATCTGAAACGCTCCATGCAATTACTTCGGAAGATGTTAACATGTCGGATATTTTCAGTGAGGCGGCGGGAAGGTGCTGCACTTTTCCTTGGATTTCTGCCATTTGGCGCCCTTTTTCTTCTTGATCTCAACCTCAATATTTTGAAGGACCTCTTCCGTCGTGCTCACATCTTCATATATGGAATTCGACGTATTCTTATTTTCTTTGCAAAGGTAATCTTCTTTCATGCTCCGAATTCTGTCCTTTGATTCGATATCATCGCAAAAAAACACATTCGGGTTTCAAACTTATCCTAGAATTCCAGTCGTCATCTGTTTCAAACCCGGAATCATAATCGTCCCATGCCATGTTCATTACCCCCGAGGGTACCCTTTTCCACTTCCGAAAGTGTTAGTTGGTTCCGAATCTTCGCTGTCATAGCTAGAAGTGAAATCTTCACTGTCCGTTTCTTTTAAATCTTCAGGATGCGTGCTTTTGTCGAAATCCAGGGGCATCTTCACGGTTCTGCCGTCAATATTAACTGAAACCATTTGGTTGCCCAAGTCAATGCATGTCCTAGTCTTTCCATGGTGGGGCAGCCAATGATTGCATCGAAAGGGAGATCCGGCATGACAAGAAAGTCTACATCAACTTTAGAGTCCCCAAAGAACACGGAAACCTTGTCAACAGTGCCCATGCATTTTGAGACGGTTCCATCCGCTACAGTTATTTTTCGAGTCGTTGGAGTAATTTCGAGACCTAGATCTGTCACCAAAGTTTCTGAAATGAGGTTTGGAACAGCACCCGAATCGAAGAGAGCTTGGGTTTTCATACCCAATACTTTGACTGGTACCAGCTTAAGACGTCTTGGTGCTGTCGAGGCCGATTGAAGAAACAGTTTCTTACCCTTAGCGGACTTATTAGACCTGATAATTTTTTTGAGTTCTTTTCTCGCATCCTCTGCGTCGCCCCTCAAAAGTTGACCAAACGTTATCCCAGTTGGGGCCGATGCAAGCTCAGCCACCAAATTGTACCTCTTCACATACTCTAGTACGTCCTTAGAGATACTCTTAACTTTCTTACTTTTTTCGTCTTCTTGGCCGGAGTGACTCCCACTCCTGGAACAACTTGATCAGACCTCTTGGTTCGAGGAGGTACAGGTGCTGGGATATGCTCCAGCATTCCATATCTAGCCTAGGTTTCTTCGATAAAATGTTCCCTTCCCCATCCCTTTTTGTCACATTGACTTGACTAATCTCTTCAGCGATGGATACGTTACCGGCATCCGTCAACCTTTGATCCCTTCTATTTTGTAAGATTTTCACCTCTGGTCCTGACTCACTCCTTGCTTCCGATAAATTTGCTCTTCTGTTGTCTTTAGACCAGCAGTTACTTTCATGATGCCCATATCGACCGCACTTTCCACAACGAGTGTTTCTATGTGGATTATCAGGACACCTGTTTGCAAAGTGTCCAGGCTTGTGACAGTAAGAACAGACTTCTGCGGCCTTAGGGGCCCCAGACTGGTTCTTCTTAATGGTAAGAGTAAGGCTTTCCAACTGCGAGGTTATCATGTCAAGTCGATTATCGAATCGGGTTTCCAACCTTTCTTCCAAGTTTTTGACATCGCTCCTGACAGATTCTAATGCCGCTGCACTAGTAGCCGGCCTTTGATAATTCTTTTCAGGATGTACGATAGACATCGATGTGCGGGTTTCCCTCGGTACCTCACTCAGTGACTGAAACGTCTCCGAATTTTTGACAAATTCTACTATGGTACCCTTCAGTTCATCAAAAGTGTGAGGGCCCTTGATGAGGAGGAAATCGGAGAGCCGCTTATCCCCCATAGCCGCCTTACGCAGCATTCCGTACTTGGCTTGGGCGTTGAACCCAGCCTTTTCATAAAGATCACACAAGTACACCAATGAGCTTAACAAATCGTCGAAGTTGAGCCGGGCCTCTATGGCGGTACGAATCATCTCATCTGGTTCTACCTCCTTAGCATACTCTTTCACAAGCCACTCACATACCTCACCGAAGTTACGCCCATTCCCGTTAAGAGACCACCCGTCGATAAACTTGGACTTATATTTGTGCTTTGCGTCACCATGAAGATAGGCGAAGATACTTGCGGCCTTCTCTTCATCGCCCTTCTCGCATCACAACGTTGACATATGTGTAAAGAAACTCCTCAACGTCTTCAGTCTTGCCCCTGTGAACGTTATACGAGCAGCGTTGAGATCCATGATTACAGAAAAGAAATCCCAACGAAGTGTTCCTTACTACTGCTAAACTCGAATACCTGGGTGCAACCCCTCCACAAGAGTACCAAATGATAGGGGTAAATCGGCGGGGGAAGAGATCCTGGGAACCAATTACCCAGAGAAGGAGGTGTTGCGAGCGACAAAAGTGCTACCGTGGTATTGTTGAACGAACATAAGGGAGTGTATATAGAAGAGAGTTGAGGAAGCTACAAGCAAGTATAAAAGGGGCAGGGTCTACCACCGACGCTCTGCGAATAGCGTAAGAAAACGTTTTCTTGGGTCTGAAGTTGACTCTCAACTTCCTACTACTCTGGACTTGGCTTGAAGTTGTCTGCCAACTTGCTTGACCTCCACAAGAGGAAGCAGTTTACTCAGCTTATATAAACTTTTTGGGTATTCCTAAAGTCTCAATCAAACATACTAATAGCCACAAAATGCATTCACAGGAATCGTGTGAACCAGAGAGACTATTAGAAGATCTTTTCTCAAGTTAAATATCTAGGTGCCATACCCATGCCAGCCACCCATCGGCCAGGGGTGGGAATTGATGTGGTCATTATATAGACCTATCAGAGTCACTCGTAGTATCACCCACATCCTGGAACTGTACTGACATCTACTATGCCAGCGTGTCCTAAACTAAAAAATCAACCGATGATTTTGCCACACTCCCCCAAATTAAAAATATCTTGCAAATTCAAAAACTGAGAAAATATCTTCCCAATTCCGATACTGTATACAATTATGGTCCTCATCTAGATTTTTTCCGTGTGCGAATTTGCGCACATCAGTATTCATAAATTAACTACGGATGCGGGCGGCGGGTAGAAACCTGTCGCGCCTGCATTATTTGGAGACTAAATGCAAAACGGGTAACGAAGTCGCGGAGCTCCTGTTGAGGGGAGGAACCGCGACGGGAAGCAGCGAAGGAAGCAAGGCGGCGGAAAAAACCCTTGCCGTCGTCGCCCAAGGCGCCATAGATATCATTCCCGACGGGGGAGAGGAGGATATCGTTTTGGTTGCAGTAAGTGGCGTAATGACGATGTTTCTCGCGCTCTGCGAGTGTTGCGGCAGCGCCTGCGGTAACCGTACTTGGCGAAATGTGGCGGCGTGCGGAGGGTGGGCAACAGGAACGTCGACGGCGATATCGGTACTGTGAAGCCCGTATGCAGCGGATATGTAAATGTCCATTCGTAGCGCGGGGGACTCCGAATGCCCAGATGGGTTGGGAACCTGGTAGAGGAGCGGATGTTCGACTAGGGCGACGATCCCAACTTCCTTGCAGTAGGGGGCAAGAACGTTGCGGAGGATGTGATGACGACGAGTGATGTTACTTTCGTGAATCCCCTCGCTCCCTCCAACAGAAGAGTAAGGTCCTTCAACCCAATGTCCTCTCTGAATGCGGCGCGAAATGCAAGCAAGAGAGAAGATATCAATCCTTTATCGCGACCTCCACCAGAGGCAGGCTCGTGCCTGTGCCAATCTCCACTCTTGGAGGCTGGCACCCGGATGCATGTGCAGTGCTAAATGACGTGGCAAGAAACGTGGCTGTGAGGGCACTGGAGACGTACGGAAAGGTTCGGGGGGTTTTGATGCAAAGGCACGCTGCAGCAGCCGTCATGTCCAATGCGGCCTGCTTGATGGCTGGCCTGAAGGTAGCATTTTAGGAAGCCTAGTTCCTTCCCCATTACGCTGTAGGTATACCCTTTTTGAGTCGATTGCGGTTGTCTGGAAAACCATGGGACAGGTCGGAAATATCTTCCAACAGTAAAGCACCCAAACGTTCCCCCTTCCGTCTTCGTATTTGCAGGTCAACGCATGTTGACCACTTGGATCTAAGACGGGTGCGATGTCAGCCGAGCGGCGGGAGCAGACCGGACAGCGAGTAGATCCAGGGAATGGCGCGATGCGGAGACGGGAGCCAGAGCGACTTTCCACGTAGAAGAGGACATGTACGTACCGCGGTGGGGTGAGGAAGCGAAGAGAAAAAGAAGAGGCGGAGGACGTGCGCACGGAGAGGAGCCGTGCTCGGTCGTGGGCTGCCGCGGACGTGAACAACCTATCGGACTTCGATAGCATGAGTTCAGTAAATGATGCAGTATTTCTCATTGCTCATGCAACTAAGTCAAAAGCATTTCGACTTGGTTACGTGAGCAGAGTTATTCTGTTTTTGCCACATTTGATACCCTTTATTAGCCTCCTTGTCTCAACGCAAAAAAATGCCGCTCTCGGTGTCAATCATCGGCTTCCCCTGTTGTCATTTTCTGGTAACTTTGTTCCATATCTGGAGATTCTGAACTCATCCATCGTCTGTGTTCGAATTCCAGTTTCTCTTCCTTTCAACCACCATGTGTGAACCGGCCTCTAATTCTTTTTTAGTAGCCATGCTATCTTAGATATTGACAAGGCTTGTCGAGGCTGGTTACTTTTACATCTGAGGTGTTAAGCACTGTTGATAGCATGGAATCCGCTTAATTTACAAGGAGGACCACTCCGGTAGAAACCAAATCATTGTGTTTATACTCAATCATCTGTTACTTTTGTGTCGTTATCGTCCTTATTGTCGAATGTAAACTCAATACCATTACCTGTGTAGAAGCGAAAAACATAAAATTGTTCAGAGAGACATCTTTTTCCGTTCCCACATGCCGCGGCAATAGACTTGGACCTTGTAGTATGTGGACGGAGACGTCTAGTCATGATGTCCCCTCTCACCACGTGTACAACTGCTCGGACCGTATCCAAAGGACATAATCCGTATTCCCCACTATATGCTGTTTCAATCCATCCCTGCCTGCCGTATCCCACCGAAGACGTGTAAAATCTAGATATCTATCCACACTATCAGTGGGTAAGTCTGCTTTGCCTAGCATATCGTAGTATTGCACGAAATAGTACTCTGCGATAACACATGGAATGTACGTTTTGCAGTTTTCAATGTGTGTGTGAGATACATCGGGAGTATCCCGGTCTTAAATCTTCCTGTCGTTGATATATTTACAAGAGCCATTACTTGTCCAAACCGTACAGGTATACCAATTTCAGCGGAATTTGAATGGTTACTTTGGGCATCCTCGACCATGACGGAATCAAATTTCGGCACATTTGATTCGTACCAAGTTGACGCAGCAATTACTCGCTGTGAAATCCGTACATTGCAGTCTTCGACATAAGCCACCTTCCTATTCCGGGGAAAACCTTGAAAGTGAAGTAGCTTCGTATCCAGAAACAAAACCTGAAGGTGGGATTGTGACTTTGATGTTTGCGGCTGACCCCTCAACACCTATGCCCTCCACTACGGAGAATATTTGATATTTGAAGTTCTCAAGAAGCTCCTCGCTGGTTGTGTAAAATCTTTCAGATCGCGTTTTTCTTCCTTCTCGAAAATCTACATACCTTTCCTTCAATTATTCAGAGGCGGAAACCAGAGGAGTTCTTGAGTGATATCTCGAAGCCCCTTTCTACAAGACAAGGAGTGTCTGACTTGGCAGCCAGAGTTCTGGATTTTTTCACCCCCTCCTGGGAATTCGGGCTAGATTATCGCCCTCGTGCAGGTATAAGACGATTCGCTTCGCTCATAGCTGAGCGTTGCCGTCTTGATGTTAACTCGTAAATTCTCGCATACGTGATGTGAGAATATTCGACATGATCCAACATGTGCCATTTCAGAGTTCCCATGTTCGATTTCTAGTATTAACCAAGAATTGAAACTCCTAATTCTTTAAATTTTTTTATCGACTCGATCATACGAGTCAGTTGAATTTCGTCCCATTCCCGATCCACTGCTTTAGGATAGGTAAGTACACGAAACCATATCCACATACATTAAAATATGTTTGTTATTAGGGCTCTGCCGGATTCGTCCCAGTATCTGTTCATCATTCCTCCTAAGAATGGTGAATATTGGTCAACCAAATTGTAATCCTTCGCCTCCAACATACCAGAAAGGCCTCCGTCTCGTAACAGCCCATTGTACCCTTCTTTTCCGTTTTCAATAGAGAAGTCAGCAATGACATTGTATCCGATTGGATTTCTACTCACAAAGGAGAGAAAGTTTGTAAAGTTCTCTTATTAATTCCTTTCAAATACTTTTAAAGGTGCGACTTACCGTGATTTGCACTGATTAAGCTGAGGATTGCAGGAATTTAGATTGAAGCCTGTCTATAGCGGCATTCTTCATCATTATTGAGATACCCAAGTGGAATTTGTGCATTGGTTAGAAGCCGAATACGCTTTATATATCCAAACTTGTATATTTCCAAACTTAGACATATAAAGCGTATTTGACAATCGGAAATTATGCGGGACGGGTTTTCTGCGGATGCATTGAATATTTTCAAAGCAGAGTTTAGGCCTCTTACTTGGACTGTCGAGTGCGTACTGGACATTTACCTTCATTCAATGCTGAATCACGCATAAAACCTTCGTATATTTGAAATATCTCATTCATGTGCTCCACTGATCCTCTTACAGACTGGGAACAGAACGGAAAATATTCTTTACGGTCTAAACACCGATGGAAAGGAAGGGCAGTCTGGGTCGCCCCCCTCACCGACAGCAATTGCTTTGCTTCGGGTTGGTCAGGTCAGTAGCTCACCAGAACAACATGACACCTCCATCTCACCTCATCTGCTTCCATCGCAATGAAACCTTTTTTTGCAATATAACTCAGTGTTTGCAAGACCATGTCGATAGCGACTTGTATCGAATATTAACTTTTTTCCATCGATTTCGTGAGTATTTTGTGGGTAGGAACGCCGTTATTGTGCTTCCATCAGTGATGAGTCTCCTTCGAGCCTCTTCAGCAAAGTTCAGGGCTGTGACATGAAAAGGGTAGAAAGTCAATTTAGAGGGCTTGAAAGATGTCACAGACTCGTCGCTGTAAATTGTAGTAGGAAAAAAGCAGACTGCTCACCATCATCCTTCACTGTTCACCAACGTATATCATTTTCCTTGTCAGTCATTATTGCATGCCGCAAAGCTGGTATACATTTCCGTCCGAGAAGAGAGTGATATGGATGATATGATCCTGAATTAACTCCGGGCTCTCGCAAAACTTCCAACGCCCGGACTTTTGACATTTGACTTCTCAACCTATCGACGATATTTCGAGTGTAAATTTGTACGTTGGTAATGAGGTAATAGACGCCAAATTTACAATACTGAAACCATTACCGACAAATTCGTTACCATTATCTTGAATAGCACTGTAGTTGAGGAACCTTTTGGAACGAGGGAAATCGATAATTGAATGATTGGCCGGAAAGTAAAGGAGAAGAGGTCGACTTCTACAAGTCTTCCGCAAGGCTCGTTCCTCCTTCCTCTCAAAT